>PNEQ01004402.1:90627-115274 GCA_003012365.1 Medauroidea extradentata
GCGCCGAGCCCCACCATCTTGACACTGTCAGAGTCAGACTCGAGGATGGTCTCAACAGCCTGTGCAGCACGGCTGGCAGGCAGAGACACCTCCACGCCATCCTCACCCGTGTAGCCGCAGCGTGTGCATGAAAGACAACGTGTTCAAGGAAGCTACTCACCTGAGGGAGTCACGGGCGCCGAGCCCCGCCATATTGACACGGTCAGGGTCAGACTCGAGGATGGTCTCAACAGCCTGTGCAGCACGGCTGGCAGGCAGAGACACCTCCATGCCATCCTCACCCGTGTAGCCGCAGCGTGTGCATGAAAGGCAACGTGTTCAAGGAAGCTACTCACCTGAGGGAGTCATGGACACCGAGCCCCGCCATCTTGTCACAGTCAGGGTCAGACTCGTAGATGGTCTCAACAGCCTGTGCAGCACGGCTGGCAGGCAGAGACACCTCCACGCCATCCTCACCCGTGTAGCCACAGAATGTGCATGACAGGCAACATGTGCAAGGAAACTACTCACCTGAGGGAGTCACGAGCGCCGAGCCCCGCCATCTTGACACGGTCAGGGTCAGACTCGAGGATGGTCTCAACAGCCTGTGCAGCACGGCTGGCAGGCAGAGACACCTCCACGCCATCCTCACCCGTGTAGCCGCAGCGTGTAACTCGACAGCGAGGGCCATCGCTACCACCCAGGCGAGCTGTCGTCGTGGTCATAAAGTTCAGAGCACGCAGGTCGACGTCTAGCAGGTGTTGTAGCACATTCTCAGTGTCGGGACCTTGCACTGCCACCAGCGCCCTCTCCTCGGGCTCTAGGAACACCAGCTCTACTTCTTTACCCTGGGCCCGGAACTCTGCCTGCGACACATCCCGACAATGTCAACAAATAATGACCGCATGAGATGTCTATACACAAAGTAAGGTAACTCGGCTTGTAGACAGTAATGCCACTGCAGACTGTGAAAGACATAACTGGGCTTAACGACAGGAACTGGGAAAATAACTGATCACGGCCTCTGTAAAGAAAACAATGAAAGATTGGCATTGAACAGTAAGGGCGGTCGGTGCCGGAAATTTTGCCCGGCTACATCCAAATTTGTGTTCAGTATATTACAATTGCACTTACTCTCGGTTTCGTTTGCAAAGGAGTGAGTGAGTGAGATATTTTGGTCAGCGCTTAACATGGAAGTCTTTAGCACTGGTGAGGGGTGATATGAGGTGAGTATGGAGCGGTGCCGGAATGAAGGGGCGGGGAAACGGGAGATACCCGAGAAAACCCGCCTACCAGTGGCATCGTCCGGCCCAAATCCCACGTGCGAAAATCCGGGAACCGACCCCACCGGGAATCATACCCGGAACACCTTGGTGGGAGGTTAGAGGTCTAGCCCCTCGACCACTGTGCCACCCCCCCCCCAATTTCCAAAGGATTTCATATATATATATATATATATATATATATATATATATATATATATATATATATGTGTGTGTGTGTGTTTATGTATTTTGTGAGTGTGTGCACTGACTTTATAGAAACAGCTGAGAATTAATATAAGATGTATGCTTTAGTTTGGTGGTATGCATTTTTGTATGAAAATTACTATTGTCTGTCGAAATTTAAATAATAATATTGCGACTAGTGCATTTGCGTGTGGTGAAGGTGTTGCAAGATAAGCTGAGTTTGCTCTCAACTCTACCTGTTTATTTCGTAGTGTATGCTGCAGCCTCACAGACGAAGTTGTTTATCAGACGTCGCACTACGTGTATAACAGACGCCTTGAGCTAACTATTGCCTGCCTGCATTACATCCTGTTAGACCCATTGTTACTGGTTAATGCTGCGTGCACCGAGATTGCACAGTACTGAGCCAAATACAAGGATTCTTTGTAGGCCTAACTACTCACCACACGCACTGGACTAACAGTAAGGAAAAACCTACATGACCATTGTTAGTAACTGTCACATGTGGACACGAAATACTATGCAAATGAGCGGTGAAGTAACAGTACCAACATTCGTTTTGCAAAACTTCAATACATCTCAGAGAACAAAAATCGGAATGGCATGTCGAGGAATCAAAAGTAGGACATTATGAATACACAAATAATGATTTACAAATGTGTCAACTCGATAGGACTCGTTTACTGATTTTATCTAGGAATAAAGAAACTGTATTATTAGTACGTCTGGGAAAAAAACGGAAATCACATGTGTGCAGGGAATGATGACTCGGATCGTGGTGAAAAATAATGAATTTCGTGAACCAGATGAATGTCACACATGTAAACTAAAATATTGCGGTTTATTTAATTCCAACTGCGACTATTCGTGCAAGTGAAGGCTATCCACACCAGCGCTACACTGCATCGTTGCAAACAGAAAGTAGTGATTTGTACAAACTTACGACATTCACGAATCTATATTTGCCCCAGCTTACTTTTATACCTACATGCACATATGTCGCTCTGCTTAGTGGCTGTTTTCAGCACATCTTTGCGTAGACATGCCTTGTTTAACTGCACTAATTAAAATACGTTTATAGCAACACAACCAGTGTCTTTACGGGCAGAACCATAAGATGTTCAGAGTTAGAAGCATCCAGTAACTGACTGTGAAGCAGAACTGCAGATGAGCATGTAAGGCAGTATCTAAACCACTTGGGGGATCAATCATGTGTCCCTGGTGATGTCTCAGGAGTGGAGACATGAGGGAAACTTGAAGGTGTCAAAGAGAGACGTACCTGCCGCTGCTCCAGCAGCTCTCGGTCCTCACGACGACGACCTGCGTTAGTGACGACATGCAGGAAGCCCATGCAGGTGTTGGTGACGACCAGATCGTCGAGAATGCCGCCCGTGATGGGGTGTGTGAAGACAGTGAGCGCGGCGCGTTTGGACGGCAGAGTGCGCAGGTCGGCGGGACAGAGACTCTCGAGGAACTCGATCCTGTCCTTGCCTCGCACCTCTGTCTGCAGCATGTGCGACACGTCGAAGACTGAGCAGTGTTGGCGCGTGTGCTGGTGCGACGTTGCCACACCGACACCGTTGTAGCTCAGCGGCAGGAGGAAGCCAGCGAAGGGCACCATGCGGCCGCCGTGTGCCACGTGGAAGTCGTGCAGAGGGGATCGTCGTGGCTCCTCCACTGTTGTGCCATGCTGTCCAGGCACGTCCTGGCTACTTGCTGACCGGCAACCTCTCGGCACGATGGCCCCGAGAGTGGAAGATGCCCGCTGAAACCACCGCTGCATCTCGCCGTCTCTGGGAACATCATCAACCTCACCGTCGTCACACACCACTGTGCTCCAGTTTTAATTTCCAGAGGCTGTTGGGGTCGGGATTGGCGCACTGGCTAGAACACTTTGGCGGGTTCAGTTCTCGGATTTTCGCGTGTGGGAATCGTGCCGGACGAAGCCGCTGGTCGGCGGGTTTTCTCGGGGATATCGTGTATCCCCATCCCACTCATTTCGACACTGCTCCTTAATTACATTATGTCTCCCCTCACCAGTGTTAAAGACCTAGATGTTGAGTGAACAGAAATCTCGTGTTTCTCTTCTCTTGCAGATGTTGCCAGGTTTACTCGGTGCACTTCTATCTCCCAGTCCTTTTAATACACTGCTGCTCCACCCGAATAAAGGAATCGTCCACGCAATGTCATTGTTCGGTGGGTTTTCTCGTGGATGTCGTGTTTCCCCTACCCCTTCATTCCCTTATAAGCGAGCAAATATCAGTACATCGCTGCCACGGTATGGCATATTGTTTGTAATGTTTTATGGTGAACTACCACTAAAATCTTGGGGTAACTTGGTTGTTGCTATTGCTACTGTTTTCTGTTTATTTTCTATATATTTGTGTACAACTGGGTCTAAAAATAACTTGGCGGACACAAGAAATGTAGCATTTAATGAAACCTTTCAATAACTTGGGCTATTGAATTGCCGAATTATTTTAAAATTAAACTTCTGCAATCATACAATAAACATAACTGAAATTATTCCAGTAAAAGTATATTTAGATTTTCTGCATAGTCACATTCTTGGTTCCATCAAACACAAATGTACAAAACTTAATTGAAGTAAAACTATTCAGCGTGGATCAGAATTCATGTGCCATACTCCGAGACTGGATTGTTTACACTGACCAACACTATTGTGTGGTGTATATAAAGGGAGCTATACGACGTTGAAAACAATATTTTGAAATACATTTTTTGAAAAATACTAGAAATTATAAGAAATGGAGCCACCAATATTGACATAGAGCCCTAAGAATCGGAGCAAATGAATCTGTGAAAATGTAGTTGACACAACGTTTCCCTTCACTGCTTATGTAGGGGTTACTCAACCTATTTGTGTGAGTAACTTTTAAATACTAAGCGGTGATAAAATATTAGATACATATCATTGCTTATCGCGCATAATTAAGGCGAAAGTACACTCTAGTAAACCGTTTTCGAGAAAATGCAAATCAAAATACGAAGGCGCAGTGTAACCCCGCAGAGGTAGGCAATACTACAACTTTCTGAGCAGTGCTAATTACAGCATTGAATGTTTAAACTGAGTACAGTAGCGAGAGGAACAGCCACATCTGGGCGCACCACAATCCCCACCACATGTACCTTATGAGCAACCAAGTGCTCTACGGAGTAAACATGTGGGCTGGCATTGTCTACAATAATTAGTAGAGATGATGGTTTATCGCGGGAAAAGTTGACGGTTTGATGGATTTCAATTCACGTCCTGCTTACCAGAAGATTACTGGCTTTAGATTGTACGTGGAGCTGTTGGCCTATTTGACTGAGCCAATAAAAATCCCGATATTGTAATATTTGATGTCTGCAGACAGCTACGTTGTGTCAGTGTTTTCAAGGCTATCTTGGCACAAAACATTTTCGCGATATACCATCATCTCTAATAATTATATGTACGTAGATTTCGCAGATACATTCCAGGTCAGGTTGAACGCCAATTATGTATACTTCATTGTCATGTCTGTGACTTGCTGACGGCTGTTATGAAACGTGTTTGACTACTGCAAGCCAGTAGTAAATAAGGAAATAATGCGAAGTGCTATCGCTTGCTACCTGCTTGTACGGTTATATGCTAATAGGTAATCTATTGTGGCAAGTGGGTGTATCGGACTGACAAGTCTAGGCTGCTGCCAGACGAATCCGCGAAATTGACGTACCTCTAACAATAATTTGTTGGGACCTTATTTGCTACCTAACCGCCTCAGCGGAGTCCATTACTTAACGTTCCTACAGGATGTATTGCCGGAATTGCCGGAGGAAGTACCATAGGCAATTCGCTGCACCACGTGTTTTCAGCACGATGGGGCACTACCACATTTTTCTGCTACCTTATGCCGCCATCTTAACACTACGTTTGCAGGTCGCTGGATATGCAGAGGAGGCCCATTCATTGGCCAGCTCGATCTCCAGACCTGACTCCATTGCTTTGTATAGGGTCATGTGGAGTCCCTGATTTACGTGACGCATGTAACTAGCCAGGAAGATCTCGTGGCACGTGTGATAGCCGCAGTAGATTGTGTACGTGCCATACCAAACATATATGTTCGAGTCCAGGTGAACCTGATCCGCCGTTGGTAGCTGTGTGTTGAAGTATATTCACCACACAATAGTGTTGGTAAGTGAAACCCCACCTTATTGTACATACACAATCCCGTCACGGAGTTTGACTCATGAATTCTGGTACACGCTCTATAATGACTTTTAAATACATATTTAATGAAAGGATACGTGGCACTTTTCATAATAATTACGTAACATATTAGGAATCAATAGTTATTAGGAAATCTACAAATGAAATATACAGTAATGAGTAAATAATACTTTTTAAGACGCCCACCATTAGGATCACGTGGTGATATAAAGTTCCACGTGTTAATCAACTTTGAATACCCACACACATACACATATATATTATAAAATACATACAGACATTATCACTATCGTCATCAGATATATTTTATAAAGTGGTTTTAAATTGTTATTAAAATAATTTCTGATATTGAGCACCGGCCACAGTTGTGGTGTAGGCAGGTTGAAACGATGCAAGTTCATGTACTGCTGCAATAAATACGAGTGCTTATTCGTACGGACTGCTTATTTTCGCGAAAAGAGTTTTGCCCCATTTTGTTTCATTGCTCTATGTGCACGTCTGCAGTTCTGATTCACTGTCAGTAGTTGGACGTTTAAAATCTCACGAGTCGTGGGATTCCACCCGCAATTCACATACTTATGGTGTTGCAGTAACTTAACTGTGATTGGATCGGTGCAATGAGAGTAGTCTCTTCATAAAGGCTCGTTGCCCAGTAACCACGAAGCAGAACTGTAGATATGCACGTAAGCCACTGAAACAAAGTGGGGCAAAACTCTTTTCGCGAAAATAAGCTATTCCTACTTATTCGTCATATTACACAAGTTCAGACGCTTGCATTGGCACACAGTCAACTCAGCACGCAATTGGCTGAGAGCCGATCAGTAAAGTATGTAAGAGAGTATACTGTGTGTGCTATATTATATGAACTTGACCAGCGAGGGAGAATATAGGTACGTGATGTCAGGTAATTAGCGGATACGGACACTTCTGTGTGAATGAAATGAATGACCAAAACTATAAGCAGAAAATACTATTTCATGAAAAGTCGTTAGACCATTAGTTTAGAAGATAATTTACTTAAAATTCCCAAAAATCGAGAGAGCAAGGTAGGATCGGCAGCTCCGATTAAACGTGTACAACTGTTATAAATAATCCGCAAAACTTGAACGTAGTTTATCTGTTAAAACTGTGAACAACCGCCCCCTCTAAATTAACTTTCATGTAGTCACTATGTTTAACTTGTGTATAAACTGGTGGAATGTTCTTATTCAAGTATTAATTGGACTTATTTACTCAAAAAGGAACCAACCACAAATTAATTAATTTTGATATGCTCTTACCAATCAGAAGAAGGTGCAATGTATGTCCAAGAATAAGAACAAGCATTTAATCATAATATTTGAAGGATGAGCCTTGATAAAATGGTTTATACAATGTTTAGTTACACACAGTAAACTTTGACCTTGAATATCTCAGTTCCAGTTAACTGTGGGTTGGCTCCTTTCTGCATAATTACGTCCAATTAATCCTTATAATTATAATCTGTAACGACCCAAGCAGCAAACACAATCAGTTTTCAGTTGGCCAATTGTTAGCTGAGACGGCAAACGTCCGCTAGTATGATCGTCCACTATTACTAAAATGATTGTTAGTTAATTAGGCCATCTCGGTAAACATGTTCATATCAAATATTGAAGTAGTTTTAATGTGAGCCATTTAGTTTCAAATTATTGCCGTATTTCAGTAAACGGCCCACAAGCAGACTCAGCAAAGTAACACGTAAGCTTGTAGCACATCTTGTAGTTAATGCATGGGTGATTTGCACATTGACTCACATTTGGAATGAGCAATCATTTTAATAGTAGCCCACACGTAGTCTTAATCATAATAGTCACTATGCATAATGTATGCCACATGTGGCCGCGGGTGCATTCCGAAGGTTTACTGGCTGTGGGTCGCTTTATCACGATAAGATCTGCACAATTGGGTCAATTGATTGTTGCTATTTGAAGAAGTTCTAATGTGACACACTTCTTAAATGTGCAGTAATAGACAGATGTTTGCTTCAGACACATCATCTTACAACGGAGAAGTGACGGAGGCAAAGCGAGAAGGAAATGGGAGCATCAGGAGAAACCCAGTAGCAAATGGCAATATCCACCACGTTTCCAATATTCTGAAAATGCTTTATTTTGTAAACATTAAGTTTGCGGTTGTAAAGATAATATTTACTTGGATATATGCATCAAGTACCTTTGTTATAAATAAAATTTTCTGTATAACAAATACACTAAGGCTAAAATACATTTTTATGAAAATAGTTCATCTGTAATCTTTATTCCAAAGTTACAGGTTGAATTTTCGATTGTCAACTTCACGTTGAAGTTCAATTTCTTCTCTGCTACATAAACAACTGGTTTTGCTACTAACAAAAGTATTTTAAAGGTATATTTTAGATCGTCGATGATGCGTTACTTGAAAGTTTCTTGTTATTTAATATAAATAAAACGTTCATACAGCGAACATTCGAAATATCAGCTTCAAACCCCAACAGTGTTCGAACCTGGGCCACTGTTGCAAGAAGCAAGTCACCTGACCACAGAATATTAAGGGATACATAAATGTGGTAGCTGGTAAGACCACAAACTCTCACACATACCAGAAACAGTGCTGAAAGTGCTACCGCCAATCAGCGTAAGGCGGCTGCCCTGCTTGCTGGAGTTCAGGCCAATAGGAAACCTGCAGTATCACGCAGGAGCCAAACATACACGGGACTGGTATCAACAGCTAGGGCAGCCAATAGTGGTCAAGTTCGACCGTATCAAATGAGCCGCCACGCCATCTAATGTCTGTATTACTATCTTGTCTGTGGTCTTACTACAAGGCCACCGCGGAACGTTAATGTCCGTCATTGGTCGCTTGTAACTGCTGCCTCACCCTCGTTTACTGTCACGTGTACATAACCCAAATTTTCTAGGTCAAGTAGGAACATTATCTTCACAGATATTAAGCATTCTCTGTATTGGCTAGTCCCTGTAAGGAGTCTCACTATTTGACACGAGAGTCTGACCTTGTTCAGGTATGTGAATATTCTGGATACGTCCAAGGCAAGTCTGTTAAACTAAGGTTATACTGTAACACGAACTAAAAAGAAGTTTATTTGTTCGCTAAAATGTCTTGTTACCATCGATTATTAAAGGCGAAATTCCCTTGTTAGAACCCTCATCCCTGTGCCCACCCAAGCCCCGACTGTATCCTTTAGCTGCTAATCGCTGAAATAGCCAATAACAAACAAAAATGAGGGGATTGAGTATACATAGAAAAGTGGCTAGTTAAATGCATGGCAGTGAACTCGAGAATGTTAAATTCCTTACCAACTGGTAACGAAGAGGTGTGTGCAATGAATATATAAATCGCTCACTTGCTCTACTTATGAAATAAAATTTTTTTTTTCCCAGTTAGTGTTGAGCTGGAATGCAGCAACGTTGTAGCGGTATGTATGTACCTCATGTTGTAGACAGACAAAGGTTGAGCTAACAATATGGAGCGATGTGTTGAGGTTCATTATCCACAACTTGGCTCGGATTGCGGCGGTTCATACTGGATCCAGTCACAACACTGCGCAGTAGAAAGACGCTCGCTCTGGACCGTTCCTATACAACCTGCTCTGAGACTAGGTTCACAGCCAGTTCAAACCATAAGTTCTCATTCATACTGCTTGGTGATGTTTGTTTGGACCTGAAGGAAATCAGGTGTAAAACCACCTGACATGTGCTCAAGAAAATTATTTTTCTATAGTTAAATTTTCCCTACACTAGAAATTGTATGGTTGTTGTTGTAAAAGTTGATTAACGAATATTTCTTCATTTACATATAGATGTTAACTCATGGCTTAGTAAATTTTATCGTTAACTGGAACATCAAATGACTGGTCATCGATATTGATATTACAAGTTTCAGTACAGAATATGCATTGAACATTGTGTTAAACATTTAAAAAATAATGTTGCAGTCACCTTTACGCAATTGACGGTAATTACTCAAATCCATAGCGTTTTTCTCTGGAATATTAATACATATAGTTAAATATTTTTCAGACAAAATTAGGAGACTATTTTTTTAAAAATAAGTTCTCTTATGGTCTTCTCGCACCAGCGGGACGATTGAAGAATTTTGACGTTGAAAGAGAACACATCACTTATTATGTAGAAATTACTTATTTTCGCATCATAATTGAAAAGTCAAAGGAATTACTGATAATGTATCTATATACGAACATTGAAATTTACAATTATATGCGAACACTATGATTTAATTGCTACTGGGCGTTACTTAATTTTCATGAAGTAGCTAAGAATAATAATTACCTTAAACTAACACTCCCGACATACGTTGCAATGTACATTTCCAGGTACAAGTTTCTGTCCCTCTACTACGTCTTGCCGACCCTCCCCCACCCCCTTCCCAATTTATTTCATCGGAAACCTTCACAGGCATACGCACAACAACTCACCAAATTTTCATTTCTCAATTAGATGAATGGTATAGGAACGTATTGTAGACGAACAAACGAACACTCATATTTATGTTACAGATTTTGTACTGTTCAGAGTATTAAATTAGTGTTAACTCGTCCATATATAAAGTGTATCGTGTACGGTACGGCAACTAACTACACTACTATTGTAATATTTCACGATGAATCTGACTAACATCTTGAACAAGGAAGAAACGAAATCACGCCGCGTGGTGACAGATAAGGACTATTTAAGGCCGTAGTCTTTCATTTATTTCAAACAATCGCAAATAACTGAAATATTTTTAACCGAATGCTTTGAAAAAATTTGAGACTGTGTACAGTCATACTATACATAATTTGACCTAGTGATATTTTAAACCGTTTGCTAACAAAAAACTATTATGCTTAATTTTGGCTTATTTTGACCACAAAACATCTGATACTTCAAGGGCAAAAATATAATAATCCATTTGGTGTATTGCAACAGAAAAATTCAGAGATATACGATGATATATAAGTCTTTAAATTGTAAGAATGAATTTTTGGTACGTGTATTAATTTGAGTTAAATATTATTTTCGAAACTACGGCAAAACTAAAGGAAGAGGCCGAGCTGTATGTACGTTTCTGTTTGTATTTTTGTACCTTAGAATTAAATTAGTCTTACCAACTAACTAAATACCAGATAAACAAACCGATTTGATTGGCGTAAAACTAAAATAGTTAAATCAAACTAAACGGGTATGAAAGATTTAACTGCAGTTAACTAATTCATAAATTAGTTAAAACAACCGATTTGATTGGTGTTGTAACTCACCACGGTTCTTTTTTTTTTTTTTACGTGAAACCGCTTAACTCATTCCCAATACGTTTACCTGCGAAAAGAACGTTCAGTTAAAACTATGCTTTTACAGTTTAATTACTATAGCACTCTCACTACAAATATGAGCAATAGGTCCCTCAAAATGCCTAGAGCGGCTTTTCAAGGCTTCTGTAACTTCGAAAATATCGCCCGCACACAACTAGAAGCAGGCATTTGACTTTACTACGAACATTCGGCTTAAAGTACAATGGAGAAAAGATCAGTACAAAATGATGCACGGAAAATAGTATCTGGTACATAGGGATATTAAGGGATTTACCTGGCAAAATCTGAAGTAGTGAGTATGATTACAGCAGTTTATTTTCGAAGCGATAAAAAACACAGTAGTTGTGGACAAGAGTGTTTGGCAAGTTTCTCAGCTAATATGTTTAGCCCATACATTGTACTGATAACGCAAAATATTATTATGGAGGGAGGAAAATACCTGCTTAAAAATTTAGCAAAATCTGTTTACTAGAATAGCTTTTCTTTTGTTTTTCTAAATTTACACAAAAAACCTGGAGATTTCAACTGAGAATTTTGGCGTCAATTAATGCGCAACATTCCACGAAATAAATTTTTTGAAATTGGAACATAATTTTTTTCAGTAACACTTAAATAAATTAAAAGAACACATTAACTGTTGTTCTTAAATATCATTACATTTTTATTAAATTACTATGGTGATATTATTCCGTATCTTCGTGTCTTCCGTATATGGTTAGAATTTTCCCAAATAATAAAAAGCCACATTGAGATATTTTGAGTGGCTCGGGAAGTAATGTTTGTAATAAGCGTGCTGAGTATTTTGACATATGGCTACGTAGTTCGACGTGTGTATTTCTTTCGCAGTTATATAATTGTAATTGATGTTAAGTATTTAATTAAATAACGAATAATCGCACGTTGCTGCTACTAATTAAGCCTATACAGGGAGCCAACATAAACATTGTGCTGCAATGAAATATTCTTTCCTTCACTGCTGAACTAAGCAAGTACAGACTTCATAACAATCGTACTGTGTACACGGACTTTAAAAGTTTTTCGCATCATTCCGAGAAAAGTTTTAATTGATAAAATAGTACTTTTTTTAAACATGTAAATATACACGTTTAATTATGAGTGCACTTACGGACAAAGGAACGTTATATTGGGAAACAGCTGTCTCGACGTAACATTGTCTAGAAACCAGCCAATAGTAAAGCTCTGTCAGTACAAGGAAAGTACTTTGATGTCACTTTTTTTTCTATCACTGATAAAGTATATTTACTGCTGTGTTATCGTGAGCGAGTGCAACTGTGCAATAACCTCAAGCCTGTATGTCAGCAGACTCGTGCAATTCTGCCGTTTGTATTAATGAGCTTATGTGTTTAAGACGTAAAAATAAATTACAATGATTGGTTTCAACTTAGTATGATAATTTAATGCTGTAGTATCACCGAATATATAATCCCTACCATTATTTTTAAACATTTGACAGTGCGTACTATTAAAACAGTTTCTATTGCAGATTGTTTTGTAGTGTGTTATTTTATGACATTTCTTTATAATTTAACGAGCCTTAGCACTTCATAAATAAAGAAACAAATCCAAGCAACAATTAGCGGATGAATATTCGCAAGCTAAATACACTACAAAGAAGTCCTTGGTGTGCTCGATTATCTCTTATCAGTTCAGTACTGTGAAACATTGCAGAAATTAAAATAGATTTATCATCTCGTGATCGCAGGTGAAGTGTTCTAGTTACAGGTCATCTATTTATCTACAGAAAACAAAGTACTTCTGATAAATAAGTCGTTGCCTCTGTAAGGAAAGTAGAGTTGCAAGCCGTATTTAAGATTGTTTACTACCTGTTTGCCACGACTTGGTTCGTGGTTTTCAGTACAATGCCTCTTTGAGTCGAGTTAAAGTTCACTTCAAGTACTCCAAACTAAGTAATTCGTAAAAGTATGTATATTTTCCATACATTTTCAGGAACTAAACTCGTTAAAAAAATTACAAGAATTGCCGTCAATGGTGGTAACTTCAGACACGCGGGGTTGCTGTGGGACACTTTGTATTATTTTTACATTGTCGACTGCGAGTAAATACTAATATGTCATGTGGCTACTTGTTGTTCAGAATTTATCGCAAGTAAATTACATTCTCAACGCGGCTACCATACATCCAAAGTCACCGCTGCTTACGGCAATAAGAGTTTAAGATAAAAACTTCTCAGCGCTTCAAATTTCATGCAAGTAATCATAGTAACACTGATAACAATAACGAAAGTGATAAATTACGGCGAAAAAAATTATTTTAAAATTTTCTGAAAACAAATTCTCTGTAACAATTTTTTTTTTTTTTAATTCTAAATGGTGAAAAATTATTTACAACATTTTAGAATAAAAATATTGTCACTTCATTTTTAAGATACATCGTTCTGCCCCTTGCCCCATTTTATCCCGTTTTTATAAGTTTTTTTGGCAGAAATCTTCGTGGGCGTTCGCATAACTCACCAAAGTTTCACCGCAATCATATGACTAGTATAGGCACGCATACGATGCAAACCAACAGAGAGAGAGAGAGAGAGAGAGAGAGAGAGAGAGAGAGAGAGAGAGAGATGTTTATGTAAACATCAGGCCACAGACTAAATAGTTAAACAGAAGTGAAATGTCTCGGCGGCTCGACTAATGCGAGCGAACTAAGTCACTTATCGGCAGGTCGTGTTTGTTTGGCGCCTGCGTAATACGGCAGGTTTCCTATTGGCCTGGCTGCCGGCAAGCATGGCAGCTGCCTTACGCTAATTGGCGGTAGTCGTTTCCGTCATGTTGATGGCCGAACGAAGCCATTTTGCAGGCGTGAATGACTGAGTTGGCCATCGTACCGGCTATTTCACTTCTGTATTCCCAAATACTCTGTGATCAGGCGGAGTGTTCAATGATCTTAAGGCTAGAATCAAACTGTAAACCTAGTAAAAATTAATTTACCAGAAGAGTTTTAAGTAATATTGCCTAACTTGTATCGGAAATGTATTTTCCTTTATATTAACTGTGCTCACATAAACCTCAGTGAAATTTCCCGAACATGTAAAGGAACGTCTATCGGATACGACAAGTATAGAACTTTCTGTTCCTCGTAACAAAAATTCCGTGGGAACTTCTACATACGTTGGAGAATTTTTTTTTTCAACAGTCGTCAGATTCACACCCTCGCGTGAATGTTAATATCACGAAGTGTAATATATGCTATAACTAAGGATAGAAATATAGTGCGAGGCTAATAAGCTTCGTGTTATAATACACTGTCGTGTGATACTAGCGGGTTGTCAACGACGAGGGCGTAATGCTGTTCAAGTGCGATAAAGTCATAATTTATATTTTTATGAAATATTGTTAGTTTTCTAGAGAATACTTGTGAGTACATTTAACTCTTACGAAACAATTTTAGCTCTACTAGTTTTCTCATAACGGGGTGTCCAAAGTCAATATTTGCTTGTTACACTATTATGCAAATAGTGAAAACCAATTGACTGCTGAAACAAATCATTTCACTGAGCTATGCAATAAAACATTAAAAAAGCCCACAACGTAATATTTTCAATTAAAAAATCGCACAAGTACAGAAAAAAGTTACAAATTCAGCAATTTTTCTAAAATACAGAAACAGTTCGCGGGATTTTTCAAATGTTTTATTACGTAACCCATATTTAGAGATGACGGTTTATCGCAGGAAAACTTGACTGTTCGCTGGATTTCAACGTACGTTCAGGTTACCAGAATATTATTGACTTTCGCTTGTACGTGGAGCTGTTGCCCTATTTGACTGAACCTATAAGAATCCCTCTCTTGTAATATTTTATGCGTGTTATTGATCCGTAGACAGCTACGTTGTGTCAGACCTATATCAGCCAATCATACATGTGGCCAGAAACTACAGAGGTTTCAAGGTAATGTTGACACAAACAATTCTCGCGATATACCAGCATCTGTATCCGTAGTATGTAATTTCACTGTGAATTATTTCACGTACGTAAGTCCATTGATTTTCACTACTTGCATGGCCGCAGAACGTGCAAGTGTTTATTATGATGCACCATTTTTTTTTTTTAGAAAACTACGCCAGCTAAAATTGTTTCGTTAGAGGAAACTGTACCTTCAAGTATCGTATACAAAACTGACACTATTTGATGTAAATATAAAATCATGACTTCATCGCACTTGAACACCCTTAAGGGGGAGTGTTAGACAATTTAAGGTTATTGAGCCATAACATTTATTCAAATTGTGTTATAAATGTTTCTCTTTGACAAAGAATAGGCTAGTAATAATATGTTTGACATAAATAATAACGGAATCTTTCATCAATTTGTCATGCACAATCATTGCAAGAAAATTCTGAAAGTCATCCTATAATTATCTTGCAATTATTATGCAGAACAAATTAATGAAAGATTCCAATATAATTTATGTCATGCAGTTTACCAAGAACATATCCTCTTCTTTGTCGAAGAGATATATTGATAGTAAAAATTAAATTAATGTTGTGTCTCAAAAACTTAAAATGCAATTAAATTGTGCAACACATCCCCTTTAAGGGCCAGTTTTGGGTGAAAAGAAGTGAAATGACATCATTAACCCTTGCCGAGCCGGGATTGGAACCCAGAACCTCTCACACCGTAGACCGGCGCTAATTGACTTTGCTACCGAAGCCGGCTCTCAAGCACAGACTAGTTGTCTATTAGTTACTTGTTCTATACTAGAACAACAGACAATGAACGAATAGACGGGGCTTGAGTATCCACGAGATAATGGATTCTATCGTACAGGTCATTGCTTCCGTTATATTTTTCCTTTTCTTAGTAAAAGAATAAAGGAAATGTTTGTTAAAGGTTATCTGAATTATCCTTTTTCTATCATTAGAGGACAATTTTCCCCTTTACTTGTCAGATAAATGTATTGTACACGAGAGTTTTTCCGTTTAAAAAAGGAAATTTTTAACGAATTTTTCCCCCAGTTTAAACTAACGAGCTTCATATTGGCTGCTTCCCTTCCAGTTACATTCCAGCGATGTAAGGTCGAGATTTTCTTGCAGAAGGTGTCAAGTTTCTTGTACCTTTCACGCCAACCTCTAAGTTTACGGAAATCTGTAAACCGTGTCGTAAGGTGGTTGCTGAAATCTGCAACCTGCCCTTACCTGAAGAGATTCAAGAAGATCGAAACACGGGTATGTCATCCTTATCCTTGGACGGCCTTACGGTTAGGATAAGAATTGGTATTTAACCAATTGCTATATTCCCACCGTAGCGGGTGGTGTATCGAGCGGAGCTCACTACGTCCTAAAGATATACCCATGAACATGAAATTACCAGCTGTTTGGTCTGCGACCGATTCTCACCTCTAACGGGGGTGGATTCCGAGTTGTTGAGTCCCAAATGGTCAGGGTATCAGTATATTGCTGGTCTTCCTGTACCGTTATGCTTTGTCATGTTCGTTTCGACTTCAGAGATGGTTCTGCATCTCTTAGTCTCATCAGGTGTGCAATTGAGCACACTATGATGTGTGACTGATCTCTGAATAACAGAGGTACACTGTTTCAATCTTCTTGGATCTCTTCAGGTAAGGGCAGGTTGCAGATTTCAGCAACCACCTTACGACACGGTTTACAGATTTTCGTAAACTTAGAGGTTGGCGTGAAAGGTACAAGAAACTTGACACCTTCGATCACATACCGCCAGGAAACACAGTTTAACAATTTTCTTGCAGACTGTTAATATCTTCAAGTTTCTTACTGTGTCTAATGAACTTCCAATTGTACGAGGAATATATGCGGGTTTGAAATCTTGTAAGGTGAGATAATTTTACAGCACTTAACAACGAAGGTATTTAAGAGGGAGTGGTACATAATTCAACGCTAAAAGGATTAATCTGTAACTGAAGGTTTCTTGAAGCCAATTTGCGAAAATTAAACAATAGCAATCCTAGACAATAGTTTTAGTCAACGTTTTAAACAAAATAGTTTCCAGTGTTACGAACTTCTGAGGCACAATCTCTGACGCCGGAACCTCGTCGATTTAACTGCGGCGCTAGAAATCACGTGTAACGAATTAGTAATTCTGGATAAATATTTACTCATGAAGTTAGCAAATATCATTATCTAGGATTGTCATGGAGTATTTTATCCATATTGGCTTCGAAAAAACAGTAGAAATCAATAAATGTTTTCAGCGTTTAATTATCTACCACGCGCTCTTAAGAGCCAACGAGGGCGAAGCAATGTGAAGGGACAAATTAAAAGCCATGCACAAGCAAGGATTCGAACTCAGGACCTCTCGCACCGAAGACGGGCGTCTAAACCATGGTAGGTAGTTTTTTTCCACATTCGTGCAAAAGCCACAAAACATCTTTGACGGAATGCTTTGAAAAATTCTAGACTAAGAACAGTCACGCGATGAACAGTATGAGTAGGCGTTTTCAAAATAATACACCGTACGTTCACAAAAAATTATTTTGCTTAGCTTTGACTTATTTTCTTACCAAATTAATTGATATTTTGGGTGCAAAAAACTGAAAACTAAGAGGTTTGTTGCAACCGAAATAATTAGGTACGAATTGCGATATATTTGTGGAAAACAGTGTAGCGTTCTCCGATATGAAAATTACGTCGCATTGAAAACAAATACTTTGAAAATCACTGTAAAAGTACCGGTGTAGTCTTAAATAAACTCATTCTTATTTTCCTCACAGTATTCGTATTTTAATCACATTTACTATCAGTCCTATACACAAAGTACTTGTGTAAACCTAAGTTTACTGTACATTTGAAAACGAATTACAAGACACCTGCGAAAACCATAAATTAATTTTCAAGACAAGTTTAATTTCTAACTCCTGGTTAATGTCGTAATTTGTCACTGTTTGTTACAACTCATGCTTGAGGACTGAAAACAAATATAACAATTGTATGAAAACACTTGCTGAGTTAATAAACATGTCGCTGAGGACATAGTGCATACAGGACTGTCGAGTCCAGCCTGACAGGTAGTTGAAGCATCGAATATATTCGAGTCTACAGATATCGCACGAGATCGGACTTGCATGTGTCACGCAATATTTAATATTGTACGATACATTCCTAATATAAACTTTAGTGTCAAAATATCAAAACAAAGCTGTTTCAAAACATTTCCCTCGATAATCCTGCAGCTAGTTCTTCATTCGCAGAGGCTGATTGCAGTGTTCTAAACGTCTAGGAGACTGTCATTTAGATCACTATGTCGACCACGTGACCAGTTTTAGGGCCTACAATGTTTGAGGATTTAGGGTTGAAATGTACTGAGGCACACTTTATGATGTACGGCAATACTTTGCTCACATCCTTATTGCAGCGAAAGAGTAAATAAAAATCAGTCGGTGCTACAGTAGATAAATTATTTTTTATTTTCATAGAATATTTAGGAAAACTAACCTGAAAGTTACATACTCTTTCAGAGACACGAGTATAGTTCCGCTAGATCACTTCAGATTAGCTACGTTCTGAAGAAATAAATGCAAACAAGAAGCTAGGTACACATTTTGGACGCTAAAATGCTACCCTCAGATCACTTTGTAAACGCAACTAGTTGAAATTTTACTCTACCCAGACTAGGAAGTGATATTTCGAAAAAACAAAATCCTTAAAGAATCGCGATTCGAGACAAGAAACAAAACCGCTTCGACGTGTCAACAAACCTCCATTATCTGATATTGCCGCATGTAACGGTGGTAATTGACGATTGAAACCACCCCCTAGACTTCTGAACCGTAAGTCCCCAAATTGGCTGTTTGGAACGTGGCTTTTGTTGAAGACCTGTAGGCTAGACTCGTATGATTTTAGCGTTTGTTTATCTAGAACACGCTCTTCAGGTGATGGTTAAACATGGAGTATTTACTACGCTTAATGTCTAGAAGCAACGAAGCGATAAGAGCTACCCTAACACGCACATCAGATCTATTATAGCCTCTAAGCGCAAGACACTCAGTAAGTGTGCAGTTTTACTGCATGAAGCTCGCCTGAATGTTCATTTGAACGATGACATGTTATTGTTATTGTACTCGAATACGCAGCTGAGTAAAATGTAGGTCTGTGTTACATTTTTGTTTTGCAGCCAATTATTACATTTCTTCACACGACAGTCTGAAAAAACCACGTTTGGCGATTTGAGAGTTCTTCTAAATATAATAAATGTTACACGAGCGGTGTTTAGAAAGTGCCATTCCGTCATCACCTGGAATGCTTACAAGGCAAAGTTGTTCAAATATCACTTATTGTTCTCACTTAAGATTTTCTACAGTTTTGTTGTATAGAGTTACTCTAAGTTAATATATATATATAACTTAAGTAAAATACAATTTTCTTACGTTTTATACATAAAATTATTATAACTTTAAAGTAAACTAACGTGTAATTCTAATTACAAAAAATGTATTAGTACACTGTTCTCTGTTACAGGAAGCGTTTCTTGGATCATAGCAAAGTCATGAAGAAATTCCGTTTGTACTGGCACATTGTTTCATGTCAGGGTTTATACAGAATGTTTCAGGTACAAAGTAAAGGGGCGAGTAGAAGACAATAAAGCAATCAAATAATCCTAATAAACGTATTACGACTGAGTACTTGGACACGTTATGCCAGAGGCCTCGAGGATCCAAACTGCAGGTATGCACTTGACGACCTAGTGTACACTCTGCTGCCTCTCTGACTGTATTCTCTGAGTGTACACTTCGTGATACTATGATACTGCCTCCCTTGCATTGCCATTTACACGTCTATACATGAAGTGATGTCAAGAAGTTTGTTCATGTGAAAATATGTGTGGGAACTGGTACATGGAACATAACGCAACATTGTTGTAACATTGGCATAACTTCACCGGTCCATACGTCGCACCCGTGAAACCAGTAGTGTCTGAACCTTTGCTTATCGGATTATTTGCTTATAACATTCTACGCTTACCCTTTGGTTAGTAATTATAATAGTCAAGTATCTTTATATATATTTTTATGTTACGTTGAGAACTAATATAAAGTAAAATTAAATGAGCGTGCAGATCGCAAACTTATTAAGTAGCCTACTCGTGAAATCAACAAAAATTTCCAAATGAGGAATATATGCCATATAGTACAGTTTTGGAATATGTGCAGCAAAACATAATAAATAAACAAGCTTTTGTAATCACCGTACTTATGTTTTGTAACTTTTGGTGTAATTTTGTCATATTTCATGTTCACTTATTACAAACCATAAAAGTAAAAACTTTCAAGTACATCGTTAGTTTGTTTATTGCCAATGTTAATTAGAACTCCAACAGACCACTTAAATAACATGAAGCGTAAACCATGTTTTTTTAAATTATAAAACTTTGTACTATTCTAATTAATATGATTGCTTTGTAACAATGTTATAATATTTGGTCACTTATATTGGAATGCAGTGTACTCGACACTACATTATTTAAAATCTCACCAGTAATAAACGTTGTACAATACAGTGGGCGTGTTAGACGAGGTGAGGACCAATGTGAGGATTTAGAGTAGGGATCCAACCAGTATTACCGGTGTATATGCATTGTTATATACAGATAATTCACTTCTAGTTTGTCTTGACCTATAGAAAAAGTGTACAGTCCCCAAGTGTTAACTCTAAACTAATCAATTTTAGCAATAACTATTTCAAAAAGATTGTAGTAACTCTAAACTATGTAATATATGTAAGAATGCATGTTTGTTCGTCTGTTCCTACTTTAGCGTTCCTATATCATCCATTCATCCATCCATCAATCCAGCCAATTATGATGAAACTTTGGCGAGTTTTTGTGCGTGTGCTCGCAAAGATTTCTGACAAGAAATATGTCTTTTGTGCTTGTGTGTGTTGGAAAGGGAAGGGGAAAGCTAAACGGGGTGCAATAGCAGAACGGGGTACTCAAAAAAATTTAATGAAGCATTTTTATTTTTAAATAATGTGTAATATGTAATATGCTGGAAACGCACAAAATAAAATATTGTAGACACCTGAGGAATTTAAAGGAAGAAGTTTCATGGTCGCTTACTTGTAACTTATTTTTACATCTTAGGTTTGAAAATCAAGGCCAGGTGTGACAAAGCATTACTTAACAGAAATATTTAATCTTATCTGAACTGTTATCCACATTTACAAATTTGAGACTGAAACCCCTAAATGATCAGTTCATTTCCAATTACAGTTCACAGATAAAAAGAGTAAATATACGTGAACAAACTTGATCTTTAAATAACTGTAAACACGTTCTCTATTTACTACTTAGCTTTATTTTAAATAATTAACGTAGCATTTATGTCATGGAGGAATACTATGCAAAAAAAACACGGTTTTTAGCTAACCGTCACTATAACACTTTGAAGATTATGTCAGAGTATAGCTAGAGTACAATCCTATGTTCAGTTACATAACTTTGAACGAGGATTTTGGAGTAACATTGTGTCGCTGACCCGTTTGTGATTGTTACGATATGAAAAGAACACTTTACAAATAAATAACATACTTAGAGTACACACGAGAGTAGGGCAAAGACCCAGAGAGAGTACTCTTCTGTACTGTGTGCAGGTAGACGTCTGCCTGGATGACATGAGCTAAATGAAGAAATACGACGTAGAAGTGAGGAGTGACAGATACGGAAGCACCCAGAGAAAGCCTTCCGACCCACGACAACGTCCCCCATGTTTTCCATGGGCCGAAAAATTGGTAGCTAACAGCAGTTAGAAATTGAACCCTAGTCGCAAGACGAGAAGCGAGATTTCTAACCTTAGCGTCAAACAATTACAACACCAAAACTGGATATATATATATATATATATATATATATATATATATATATATATATATATATATATATATATACACACACACACACACACACACACACACACAAGCTGCCTGGCCTCGTCTTAACCCGCGTGTAATTTTTTATTTTTGGAGGAAAACGAAAACTTTTGTGATAATGAGGTATTGAGCACTTTTTGTGCACAAGAAAAAAACGACTTTAGATCACCAAAGCATAAAAATACCTCACCAGGTTCATGTGATATTAAGGATATCAGGAAAATACATTTAACTGCTTTTCACACCCTAGTAGGGGCCTACGCCGCAAGAAAATCCACTTCAAATAAAAAAATTCCACTTCCGTCAGCCGCCACTAATATGTGCGTATGTAATATCACAACAGTTCCACGTCACCTTGCGTTACACGGTATTCGAACCAAAAACGTCCTACAAGTTTTACAAACAACTACGCAAAGGAAATTAGTCAGCATTATATAGAATGTAAAGATTTACTCAGTAGTTAGATGTTGTAATGGTTTTTTCTGAGCATACGAAAACTCCAAGAGTTGTATGTGGACGGCTTATTTTTAAAAATGTTTCGATTACTGCAGAAGCGGTATATTCCGGCTGTCGCAGACCAAGTACGGACAGTACAGAATATCCTTTATAATAACACTAGCAGGCCGGTTGCGGCTTTGCCCGTGTGAAATTATGTAAACAGTAACATTGGATAAAATATGTGATGAAGGCATTTAACAGCTAGCGTACTCAATAACAGTGAACTATAAATTGTCTTAGCTCAGTGTAAAGAGCGCGTGCAATATGCTCGTATGATGTCATAGTAATTTCCATCGCAATGTCTTGCACGGGATACGAACCCGTAACTCCACCCCTCCCACACCACACACTTTATACAATACCTGAGTGAATGCTTAAAGGCAGGCCGTGGTAATTCTTTCGTATGTACAGGCTACAGTCCAAAGAGGTTTTATTTATGAGTAGGTTGGCAAGAAGAACAAACTGTTGAATTACTTCTCCGTGATCATTCTCTTTTTTCGGGAGACTGTAACATTTTACTGCTTTTCACATCCCTAACTTTCGAATTACATAACATTGATTTGTATATATTTACATAACCTTCATTCTTATCAAAAAAATCATCTCGATATCTCAACGGGTATAAGCAGTTCAGACGATTATTTTAAAACACAATTAATTTTTTTAACAGCTTTCAAGGACGAATTTCAAAAAAAAATTCTAAAAACACTTTTTAGATATTTAGTTAAGCATCATTTTAAAAAAATCACCTCACTATCTGAAATGGTTTAGTAGAAATCACGGATTAATGAATAACACATTTTATGACTTTTACCCCCCTTAATTTTCGAATTTCGCAAGATCGAAAAATTTTCCAATATGCATTTCTTTGAGCTATAAAGTGAAGTTCAAAAAATTATGATAGCTTTCCCGGTTAATGAGATAATAGGTATTCTTTGAAAACACATTTCACCCCTTTTCATCCCCTCAGTTATCGAATTTCGAAAAATCCATTCTTATTGGTTGCCTACGGAACAAGAGAAGCTTCCCTTAAAATTTCATGACTCTAGGTCCAACGGTTTGGGCTGTGCTTTGATGAGTGAGTTTGTCAGAAAACTTCATTTTATATATTAAGATATTGCGTTACAATTGCGCACTAGTATGTATTCTTAGAAACATGCCAGAGTCAACCACTGCATACATAATTTTTTTTTGGGCCGCTGTTGCCGAATTGTCATATCATTCGTCTCCCACCAAGGCGATCCGGGTTCGATTCCCGGCGGGGAAGGTCCCCGGATTTTCGATGTTGGAATTGTGGCGAACGATGCCGCTGGCCGGTGGGATTTATCGGGGATCTCCTGTTTCTCCCTACATTCCAGTGCCGCTCCATACTCACTTAATGTCACCTCTCACCAGCGCTAAAGACCTCGATGTTGAGTGTTGACCAAAATCTCTCACTCACTCATATTTTCTTTTATGTACACACGCGGGATCCAGTGTTTGTTTACGCGCACATTCCTGTTTCTTCTACCGAGCAGGATAGGCCTGAGTTGATCTGGCGAAGAAACCAAGTGGAATATTGAAATATTTTTAACGAAGGAGGATAGTACATGCACCAAGTTTTGAACTAATTTATTAAGCAATGTCAAGTGTACCGAGTATATGTAGTAAGTTGATGGTGTATAGAGAGAGTACTCACCAGTGTAGACACGTGCTACATATGCACACAACGTCCTGTTACTGGCTTCCACACTTGACTGCTTGTCTCTGCTAGGCGAGATACTGTTCTGCTCTGTGACCTCGGGTAGAAAGGTCGCAGTTGGTTGGCTTCCTGATCTCGTCTACAAGGCTCCCCCTTCCCTCCCTCCATCACACCCATCACTTGTATCGACCACCAGTCCCCCCTCCTCATTAAACAATCAACATTCTCTGCCGAGACTGTCTGATCCGCTATAATATAAACTGCGCTACACATTCTAATCACGTTTTATATCCGCCAATGCTGGCTGCGCAAACTGACTCGCGTTGTTTATATTTACAAGGTGTATTGTTTCCCAATACTCAATGGGCTGTAAACACGGGGATGAATTGTAAAATACTGCCAAAAGATACATTCATCTTTCAGACACATTTCAGCAATATCACTACGCAGATTGAGACATTTGTGCAGGAGTACCAACTTTCCAGTATACTCTGTAAAGACTCGCCGCTTTCCTGTTGAACCTCGTTAGTTTCAACTCTTAGGGTGTGGTACACGTGGGAAGTGCATCAAGTGTTGTTTCGTTTCTTCATGGTGTGCTCATGAAGAGGTAGG
>PNEQ01004402.1:115374-147467 GCA_003012365.1 Medauroidea extradentata
AAAAAAAAAAAAAAAAAAAAAAAAAACTCATGTAAATAACCATCGTAGTTTGCCGAGCACATCACCCTACATCAGTGACGCAGCTCATCGGATTAGGAACATACAGATTTGTATTTAAAGTGGTGTAAAACTCATATCTAACAAGAGTTAGACTGTAAGGCAACTTTAAAAGTTTAAAGCCTATATTGGTTTTGTATTTTTAACATAACACAAATTTTCGTGGTTTTATCACGCTCTCAGTTATGTGAACGTAAAAACTGTTAAGAAAAAACATATAACCCAAAAATTTAAACTCTTATAATAAATATTACAAACGCCTTTAAGTAATGTAGTGTGCTGAAGCCAGAAATGATAACGAAAATGCTCGATCGCACACAATTTTTGACAAAATTATATTTCATGTGTGATATGTTATTCTTGTGCTTGTATAACATTCACAGTCCAGTCAACAAACCTATATCTTTATGAATTCTAGTACACTTTTTAACAGTTGTGGTAGTAGTTGTTGGCATCGTAATTTACACTGTTTTTTTTTTCCTACATTCACACTACACACAAGTGCGTGTATGTTGTAGACAAGTGGCACGTAATAGAGGCTAACTCAGACGAGTATTGATAACTTGAACAGCTGCATTAAGGTCTCTAAGCTTATCTCTACTTGCCTGGCTTGGACACTCGAGGAACGAATAAGGATACAAAGTAAATTTTTTACTCTCAATTGGCTTATTTGAATAATAACTCCCTGTCGAACAACTATGTTCTAAGTAAAATTTGTTAAGCAGAATTATACTGGAGACAATTATAAATGAGTATACATATATTTTATATGAATGTGTGTGTGTGGACAGGTTAAGTCAGGATGAAGTGTGTTAATATGGTTTCACCATTCCAAAGTAAAATAAGCATGGCAAAAATTGAGAGAACAATTCTTGTGACCCTGAGTTTTGCAACACTGAGTTATGTTTAAAGTTTTATGGAAAATTGTTTAATATTTGTTTTAAAGAGTTTAGCTACGATACTGAGCTACTGCATAGTAATTAATTGTTAACAGTGACATTTTTAACTCTACATTGTTGCAGGGTGAAATAATTGTTGGTGTTTATATTACACATTCTCGCTTGGTACATTGTACTCTAGTTTGGAGTTTTGTGCTCAGACAGCCTGATACAGAGCGAACAATGCTGGGTGACGTCAGGAGATACAGTACAGCCAGCTACACGCCACCAGTCAGCAGCTGATGTCACGAGTCATTGAACCAATCACATCAATGAGAGAACAGTCAGAGTAGGACAGGCGTATTGCCACACTCAGCTGTGTTCCGTTGTCTGTCAGCTCAGTGAGACGTACTGTACGTAAGAGATTTTTAAATGTTTGTTGCAATGGGAGTTTACAATAAGAATTTATTGGTTTGTGGACATACGCTATTGCTCGTGTTTTGTTGACAGATCTTGTACTGAAAGACAAACTGACAAAATACAAAAAAATAACAAACACAAAAAAGCACAGAAAACGTAAGAAATCAACCCCAGAGGAATTCCGTAAATATTTTTATTATATATATCAGCAAGAATTCTAAAGATACAATTCAGTCAAGAATTTGACAACACCCAAACACAAATGTCAGACACAAAGAAAACCAGATACGAGAAATACGAGAAAATATGGAAATATACATAAATAGTGGACAGTGTACAACAAATAAAAAACAAGAGAAGCCTGAAGACGGGGATAGATCGCAATCTCCGAAACGTATATTTTTTCCGTTAAATTTAACTTGTGTTGTAACTTGTCTCTTGTCACCAGGGTGTTTTGCCGGAAGTTGGTCGACTTCTCAGGCTATTATATTGTACTTCTGTCGAGTGGGAATATCGTGTGCGAGTTATTGCGTGCGAGAATTGGAATTCTTAACGTGAAACTTGTCGCATGCGATTTCATACGCTGTATTCCGGATAGTCCAGTCGAGTGACACGAGGGATTTAGGTCGGGTTTATAAACTAAGCAACAACGTACGAACGCATGACGCAAACGATAGAAGATACAACATCTATACTTATGTACACGTTTATAAAGTACACAAGATACGCAAGTACGCATAATCGGAACGCATGCAGCAGTTGTCCAATTGTCAACTTCTTGCGTTTCAACGCTTTCTGTATCGACAGTTTGTGTTGCGAAAACATTCGAAACTAGTTGCAATTGTCTTTAGAATATTGTTAGTTTGCCACTTCGTTACATATTTGTATGTGTATGTTTTGAATACGTCTTCAAATACACGGCGCTTATATTTTCTTGGTTACTATTTCAAAATACCTCAATAACCAAAGATGTAGAAAACAGAGACGAGTGAAAAAACATTAGTGTGTCGGTAATTGAAAAATACAGATATACATTTTTTCGTTACTACTCTGAAATTTTGAGTGGTATTGTTGGTTACATCGTGTCGCTTACGATGTTTACAAACGACTGAAATTTCGTTGAGTTTATACGAAATGCATATCTATCGTTCTTGCGTTGTTTCGTAGCATATAAACCCGGTCTTAGGAAATTAATGTATGTGTGGTAATCTTTCTCTCATTGTACTGGCCAATCACAGCTCACAATTTCAGTTTTTTGTGTTGTCACGTCTATGGTACATGTTGTGTAAGTTTAAAAGAACGTCTGTGCATTTACAGTTTGCTATATCCTGGTTATTGTATGAGCGTGCATTTGAAGGCTTGATAATTTAACCTCAGAAGTGTTGTATTGTAACATAGCGACTGTAAGTGAATTCTGTGTGCCTCGGTTTTGTTTATGAGCTGGCAGCGAGATTAGTATTTATATATTTATATATGTGCCCTAGCACCCTCGACCTAACGATTGAATATTATTTCTACCATTCAATCTAAAAAAATTTTTGTAAAATTTACAAGGATATTCTTTGCACTTTTACAAGTCCTTTACTTATGCAAAGATCACAACCTCTGAAAAGTATTTTCTGGAATAAAGTGAATATTTGTATTAATTGAGTGCTTTAAAAAGAAGAATTATTACTGAACTTTACATTGAATGCATAGAAATAAATAAACCACGACATATACGTCAGTCACAATGGTCTATGGGTAAGATGCGTAGATTCTAACCATGGGGAGACTGATTCGAAATTTAGCACCTTCTGAGTTTTTTTTATTTGTTCAAAATAATCTCTTGTATACGTTCTTTATTCAAAAATTATTTTATAAATACGTTCAGTGTTGTTTATAAAGCACACTGAACATTAAAATTTTTTTTTTATTCGTATTGAAAGTACAGTTACAAGGCTAGTCCTTGTAATTTTACAAACATATACTTTGTATTTAATTACAAGGATAACCATTGTAGTTTTACAAGGAATTTCTTTGGCAACTGGGTTTCCAAAGCTTTTCTTTGTAAAAGTACAAACATTTTTTTACAGTGTTGGCTACATGACAAATCCTGTGTAAGAAACTGTGATTTGGGCATCGGTTAGACTATTATGGGGTTCAGAGGGTATGAATTAGTCTTGCAGTGTCGCCATTTAACAGCAGTAAATTTCAACCCCAAATTTTCACTTATTAAATACGTAATTTGTTCGTTTAGTTTACTTTAGTAATGAAATGACAATTACAAACACGGCTAATGTGCCTATAGATTAGTTCAATAATAATTGTTTCTCATTTTCGTATGACAAAATTGCAGCGAAATACAAATTACAACAAAAAATATAACCATACTTCAAAATTGCAAGATTGCTACTCCTACCCACTTCGCCATTTTCATAGTCGTATGTGGCACAGTCAAGCCACTCGCGTATGACTACTCGCCTGACATCGCGTGTCGTCAAGTCGTACACGGCCACGACCGTAATCGCATGGTTCTCGCATACGAAAACAGCATATCTTACGCTAAATGCCATTCGCCTAGCAAATCGCATACGACTGAAAACTCCAGCATAAAGCCCCAGTTACGCGATTCGGTCTCTTGTAACTTATTGGACGGTTGTCGTAGATGTAATCTTTATACACAAACATGCCTGTATTTCTTTCCATCTGCTTGTAACGAATGTGCTCCTATACCATTCACCGATTGCAACTACAGTTTGGTGAGTTATGCATGCGTCTGTGAACGTCTCTGACGAAAATTATATTCACAAGCGAACCTGTGGGAAGAAAATCCAAGTGATGGAGGAAGAGGGGGAAGCCCGCTGTATACAAACATTTAGTGGAAAAATTTTCTTATTCTAAATGTTTCTAAAACTGCCATTGATAACCCCTAACAAAATTTTTTAAAAATGCTTTGTTCCATTAATTCTTTTTTGAAAATCTACTTTTTACCTTACAGTTACTTATCATTTTTAATATCATTAGCAGTATCATTATTACTTATATGGTATTTGAGGTGTAGAACAGATTTAATAAAACACTATTATTAATTTTTTTTATTTAAATTGTGTTTGAGGAGATATTGTAAATATGAATACATATTTTTGCAAATGACTTAACGGAAATGTAAATGTACGACGTCGAGTAGACGTCATTAAAATCTGAACTACTCATTAAAATTCGATGAGATTTTTTTGCCGAGTAGACATTTTATCAGCGGACGTTTATTTATATAGCACTATGCGATAGCGAGCTTTACGTTCGAGTTACAAATTAAATACTGTTTTTAGGAAAATAAGAGCTTGTAACCACAAAATATACAAAAATGGAAAACTATAATTTTTAATATGATGATATCTTGACCTCTATAATAACCGAATTTAAAAAAATACTCGCGTTTTCAATTGAAAATAATTTTAACACAAGTAAATCTCTCGCGCAGAGATTTTCGGATGGTAAAATTATTTTCAAATGAAAACGCGAGTATTTTTTTTAATTCGGTTATTATAGAGGCCTAGATATTATCATATTAAAAATTATAAAAACTATAGTTTTCCATTTTTTGTATATTTTGTGGTTACAAGCCCTTTTTTTTTTTTTCTAAAAACAGTATTTAATTTTTTGCTTGAAAGTAAAGCATACTACCGCATAGTGCAATATAAATAAACGTCCACTGATGAAATATCTACTCGGCAAAAACATTTAATCGAATTTTGATGAGTAGTTCATATTTTATTGATGTCTGCTCGACATCGTAACTTTCCATACCCCTTAAACTGCCATATTTATTTGTGTACGCACCGGTAAAGAAATAAAATACTGTGTACTCAAATGCTGTTTCATAAACATGTTTGAAATATTCGCACGTTGTTTATTAGAGTGTCGTTGATCGCATAGAAAACAACGCGAGCAAAGTGTCGGGTAGTAGCCAGTGATGCTATAAAGGCGTGTTCCTGCGTGTCTGGTGTTCCTGAGATCAGCTGGTCGTATTGGTCACGTACACACCCGTACTGTCACTATCACTTCCTGGCGCGCAGTGACGTCACACAAGGACGACGAACAAAAGAACGTCGTGCCCGCCTGTCTACCGGCTGTACTCAGCTGAGATTCAAGGTCGATATAACCCGTTATATGCGGCACTTGGATGTGTCTGCTGCCAAGCCCGGGCCACAGAGTAAATAGTAATACAGACGTGAAATGACGTGGCGGCTCGTTTGATATGGGTGAACTTCGCCGCTGATTGGCTGCCTGAGACTGTTGATACCAGCCCCGTGTATGATTGGTTCCTGCATGTCACGGCAGGTTTCCTATTGGCCTGGGCACCAGCTAGCAGGGCAGTTGCCTTATGCTGATTGGTGATAGGCGTCTCCGCCATGTTGCTGGCCAGTGAAGCCATTTTGCTGGTGTGTGCGACCTAGTTCGCTGTCCTGCGGAGTATATCACTTCTGTATTCCTAAGTGTTCTGTGCCCGGACTATACACACACACTAGGTATACATTAGCTGTGCACAGAGAAGTCATGCAGGGTGTTCAAAAATTCCATGCTCAAAGTAATAGGGAAGATAAAGGAGACAAATGCAAGTATATTTCGCCTGATAACCATGTGTTGCAAACAAATAGGAGTAATGAATATTCAGGGATATCGGGTGTGGATGGTGTCTTCTCAATGGTAACTGATTACAGTACTTTATTTTGTTGATCAATGTAACAATAGATGGTTAAAATTAGCAGTATTGACCTCGGCGCAGAGCCGGTATCGACATAGCATGGAGTCTCATGTTCGCTGGAAGATGTAGCCTACAACACACGCATATGTATTCCAGCAAACACGAGGCATCCTGCTACATCGATACCGGCTCTGCGCTCAGGTTAATACTACTCATTTTGAACATTTATTATGACATTGCTGAATAAATAAAGTACCGTTAACAATGACCATCGTCTTCTAAATCACACCCGATACTGCTACTGCACCATTACTCGTAAACTATTTATTTCCGGCACGTGGTTATTTGGCCAAATTTATTTGCACTTGTCTCCTTCAACTTTCCGTAAATTTAGGCATTCAACTTTTGAACATCCAGTATGTGGATTAGATAATGTTACATTCAAGGGTTCAACAAATATTTTATACATTTAAATTTATACTGTACAGTACATAATCAATTACAGTCACGAGTAGAGTTTGAAAAAAGAAGCAATACATTAATTGGAGTAGTTAAGAAAACTATTTTTAATTTCTTTCAATACCAAACAATAAAAAAATTTGCTGTACGGCATTGTCGGTCTAAATGTTATAAATAATTTTTAATACACTAATACATGGTAAGTAAATTAAATATAAATATACTAATCGTATTGGTACAAGCCATGTATTTATTTTTAAGGCATAATACAGTTCACGTGAAATTCATTGTCTCAGTTCAGACCCATTCAAGTGAGGAAAAGTCATAAGTTTATATTGGCATTTAATAGTGTAATATTTGTAGACGTTACTTCGAAGTAACATTTTCCTCCTAAGAAAATCCCGCGTGAAATTTTTGAAGGAAAAACTATATAACGATAGCTTATCATGTTAATGACGTATTGAGGAATTGGCGAAAACACATTTTACGACGTTTCTCTTACAAAGCATAACGATACTTCACGCCAAGTTTATGAGCTATCGAGGATATCTGGAAAATATATTTGACCCTTTTTACCCCTACGCCGCAAGGGAAGCCACCCTTAAATGTTCATGCTTCGAGTGGAAACTTAGCTCTTCTGCCAGCTGCCATTAGAACGCGCGTACATAATATCACAACAGTTTCTCGCTGCCTTGCCTTACACGGGATTCGAACCCAAAACCTCCTACCAGTGTTCCAGACAACTACGCCAAGACAGGTCACCGGATTCCTTGAGATATTAAATTGGTGTACAGGATGTTTGGTAATTATAGGTACAAACGAAAGGATTGTGTCGAGGACAATGAAACAAGCGAATAGTGCTAACAAAACATAGTTCCGAAGAACGGCGGTTTTTCCAGTTACGATGTATGGACACGTGCAAACATGGCAATGCTGCAACACTGTTTTTTTGTGGGGATAGTAGAAAGTTTTGGTTTATGCTGATAATAGTATCTACGAAGTACAGGAACGCATTGTGGATGGTTGCTACTGTATTTGGAACATACCTGGAATTATTGAACGTGTACAGGCATCGATGGGAAGACGTGCTGAAGCCTGTCTTTACATGAACGGCGCCCATTGAGAACACTTGTAATATCTTCGTCCACATGTGCAGCATTTTGATGTTTTGATCCTCGGGAACACTGGTATTATAGCGTTCCTGTCGTAACATGTAATGTGTCATGTTGGGAAAACCATTTGGTTTCCGGAACTATGTATCATTATTTGCTTCTTTCGTCGTCCTCGACACACCCCTTCTCGTCTGCACCTATAATTACCAAACATCCTGTATAAAGGGCCGTGTCCAAAGAGGCATACATACCAATAAGACGGCAATATTAACAAGTTTTAAGTACCTTCTACGTTGTCATACCTGCCATGCAGGGGTCCTGGAACGTTTCATATCTTCGCATCCCCTAAATTATAGAATTTAAAAAATCATTAAAATATTTTTTATGTATTTACGTAATCTTCATTACTATTCAAAAATCATCTCGATGTCCCAACACGATTTAGAGATACAGATGATTAATTGAATTCAATACCCTTAGAGGTAGGCTTTCAAGAAATCCTTAAACTTCTCTTCAGGTATATAACAGTAAGCTTCATTCTGTAGCCTAAATCACTTCAATATTTCAAAGGGTTTAAAAGTAGTCGAGGATTTGTTGAAAACACATTTTATGACTTTTCCCCCCCTTAAAATTTGAATTTCGAAAAAAAAAAAAAAAAATATCCCGTCTCAATGGATGTCTACGGTGTAAGGAAAGATACCTTCAACATTTCAGAGATATTATCTCTAGGTCCAGTGGTTTGTACTGTGTGTTGATGAGTGAGTGCGTGGGGTACTTCATTTCATATATGGAAGGGTTAGAATTCAAGTGAAGTAAGTCAGGATTGCTTAGTTTAGTAGAATAACGTGTTTTGTGTTGTAACTAATATAAAACTGAAATGATTTTCTAACCATCAGACATGTTAATTAACGAAGGCGGTCCTGACTTAACTCGCTTAATTTTTAAACGTGGGACATGAAACATTAAGCCAATACGCAATAACCTCAATGCATTCAAATTAGTGACTTACTTCGCGTTCATTCTAACATCCTCATATCGAGATTAGCTCAGCCAGTTTTCCCTTAAAGATATTGCAAAGAAAAAATTTGACCGTTTTTATTTCATGGCCCCGGCGAAAACTAATAAGTAAAACATACTTAACTTCTGTGTTACTTAAGTTTTTTAAACGTTCTCATTAAATATAGTTTTAATTGATTTATAAATACCAGTTTTTTTTGGCATTACGCTTATCTTTAAAGAAATAAAACTGGTATACATTAACAACTCTTAATAATCTATTTTATGGTAACACTATTTACTATTATCATTTAGTATAATTTAAACTAACATTTTCTTTACGACTTTGCAGTTGTTAATACTTAACAAATACTTTTTTTTCAGCGTTGTTTATTTTGATAATGGAATGTTAGCTCGTCTAGTAGGGACACAATTACCACCGACTGTGCTTTGGACATCCTAGAAGAGTTTGTGAAGTAAAAACCACATGTCTATCAGAAGACTAGATCATTTTTATAATTTAATATTGCTAGTTTACGTAAACGATTTTAACTTTCAGGGTTAGTTTGCACTCACTTTGAGAAAAACAGGCTTATCAGTTATGCTGGTAACTTCTAGTTGATTAAGTTTTTAAATTGCTTTAAATGTTAGAGGCGGTATATCACTACTTTGCTTTTGACAGGCACTAAGGCAAATATTTTTTTCCGAAAATTTTTTACAAAAATTATAAAAACTTTGACAAATTATGTTAGAGAAATCTTTAAACGGTTAGTTAAATTTACATTATTTTGAAAGGTTACGCAGAAGAAACAGAAAGTCAGCAATTTTTCAAAGAAGATTTTGTGAGCAAACATGTTGCTAGTGTGACGTATTTCTCGCAAACACTTTACGGCCGTGATTTTGTTAGCTGAGATATTCTTAGAGCAAGACAGCGCTAACTGTATGTTTCCTACTGTAGAAACAGTCGTTGGGAATAGGAAAAACTATTTATTGGCAAGTTTTCCTTATATGCATGTGTTTATATATCTGTGTGCGTTTATGGCGCTTTTGGCGTTGTAGACGTCTGCAACATCTTGTCAAGTACATTGTTGCAAATTTTCTCGTTTATTAACAGGAATAGTTCAAGTAGCTCTTTTAAGGAGAGTGTCAGGTAAATTAAATAAATGCAATTTGCCTCCTCCAGCTTCTAAGTCTGGCTTGCCTATGATTTATATTATTACTGTAGGTACTAAAGTTTTGATTTGCAAGTTGAAAAAATTTTGTCTTCGACATGTAGTACTGCAAGAACTTGAACACGCAAAAGATTTATTGAACGTAAATGTTATCAGACAAAAATGTCTACACATTTAAATGTGTTCAGCGTAAATGTAAATAATACAAAATTATTAATTCCTTGCAGCATGTTATTAAAAATTAATTTTTTTATCACTAGCAATATTTAATTACAATACTAATTGCAGAATCAATAAGAAAATTCTGGAAGTCATCTGCAGAGCAAGACAAACTATGCTGTTGTTTACGTAAAGAACTGCACGTAGTTTCCTGGTATCAAGGCCGGGCGACCTTGTTTTGTTTATCACAGTTCTGGAACCCACTGGGGCTCGGCGAAGGCGTGATCTGCACAGACACTCTATAGGTCAAGACAATCTAGCAGCATGTCGTCTGTATATAGGTACACCAGTAATACGGGTTTCTGCATTACAACATTCCACCATCCTATATGTATACCATACACATGTATTTTATTCAGTTAGATAAATAATAGTAACGACTAACGAAACTATATAAGAAACGAACACAGTAACGAGTAGCAAGTTCTACAGTCACGAACACATGGTAAACGGTAAATTCACAAAGGTGAAAAAAAGTGGAACGCGACGACGAAAATTTCCGTTACTATGATCGTTTGGGCTGGTCAAAGAGAACGAGATATTTATAAGATGGCAAAGTAGAAACTAAATATTTTAGGTATTTCTAACTATAATTATAATTTCATATAACTTATAGGCTTATAAAATATCGTTGCAAACGAATAAATATTGCAATTTCATGAAACAAACAACACACAATCATTGGAAAAACGAAACTCGGTATTATTACTTGCACTACCAACCCTATAAAGTGCATACGCTTACACGCTGTAAAAGTGTAAGTAGTTATTACAAAAAATTCCTTTGCACTTCCTAATACTCTGTTGAAATTTACAAAGGCGTTTTGTTAGTTGTTCGTAATATTGCAAGCATTTTATTTTTGCGGGAAACCGTATGAAAACTTTGCAGTTTACCAAAATCACATGGTTTAGAAAATTGCCTATTATACCAATCATAGTCTCTTGTATGTATATAATTGGAGTAAAATGAAAATAAAAAAATGTAAACAGCGTGTTAATGAAAGTATGTTACAAACTTTATCGGGTGATTTCTGGTAAATATTAGGTATAATTATATAGTACAAAAGTTTTGTTAGCGCACATTTTAAGGACCAATATCGTGTTTTAAAATTGAATTCGTCACCCGAATTTTGTTAATAGATCCTAAAGTAATGCAAATGAAAGAATGAATTTCTGAGTGTGGTTTATTAGTAACAAGACCTGCGATCTGTGCAAATAAGGTGTAAGTTCATGTCACCGTCATTAAATTATGGGGTTGGTCACGCGTTTTTTCGCCATATAATTAGTTGCCATTGTATTTAACAGATTTTTAGTACCGCGGTTTGTTGCGCAAGTCTCCAATGAACAAAAAAGGTAGTCTTGTCGGAACACCCTCAAGTCAACAGTTTTCGAGAAAATTGAAAATGGAAAAAGTGAATACTGATAGGTAGGCAACACGTGATACACAGGAGATTTGAACGAACGCTACGTAAGTTTAGTAATTACTGGATAGAGAACACGAATGTACACATGCAAAGCGTTATTCAGTAGTTATGGGATTGTGTGAATTAATAATATGCAATGAAGCATTCTCCGTGTTTAAAAACACACATTCTAGTAAATGCAGTGGTGATTCCAGAAGGCCGTGCCGCGAGGGGAATCATGACACTGATTCTGTGAACTGCATCAAAACGTGAACTAATAACAACCACGAAGACTGCATTGAAACAAAAGCGTTAATTACGTGATATTAACTAACCGACGATTATTGACTAACGATATCGAGGTGTAGCATCAATAAGGTTTGTTAATGCTACGGCCTTCGTGAATATCCTACTTTGTGATATTGCAACCTTCAATAACAACACACGAGTAATGTGTACTTATTTGAAACTACAACGAGCATGTTGTGATTTGTTGACAAAGATACACGTAAACGACAATCTGTGATTGTGCTGGCCCACATTGACATTACTTTCGTTCGAAAATTGTCTTCCGCCTTACTGGTAGGCTACGAGTGATGTTTGTGAGGTGAGCTTGTTGCTGTCTTATTCCCATTCAAAACGATTGCCCTGCAAGAAATGTGGGCATGCGTTATTCACTGCCACATACAGTCAACATATGAATGGGACAAAATCAGACTCACACTTCAGTAGCGCAGTGTCAATGGATAGATACACATTTATTATGAAGCAAAGTGCAGAGGAAGATAAGCTGCACAAGTGTACCACGCAAGATATCTAATAAGACGACACCCAGCGCACACGATGTTTGCAAGAATCGTCTATTACCTCGATATATACGGGAAGTCTCCTACCAACGTTTTACAACTGTTGTGTGCAGGCGACGAAGCGTACACCACACTTGGAAGAAAATGTTGTGAGCAAGAGTCGACGATGAACCACGAACCAGCACCCGTGCCATCGCACGTTCATTGGATGCATCTCATGTGACGGTGTGGAATGCGTTGCATGAGCAGCACCTTCGACCCAACCACCCATGTCGACAGAAAGCACTACGGAAACGTGACTTTCTACCCAGATTTGAGTTCTGCACATTGTTTCTGCAAAAGGCAACGTATGAGGCTGACTTTTTCGAGGTGCGTTCTGTATACAGACGAAGCCTGTTCCACACGCCATAGTTATTACAACCACGACAGTCATGTGTAGGCTGACGAAAACCCGCATGTGACGGTCGTAACATTTCACCAATTGAGGTTTTCCGTCAACACGTGGGTTTGCACAGTCCATGACCACTTAGTGGGACCGTACATGTTACCAGCACGTGTTGATGGCTATTTGTACCAGCGCTTCTTACAATACAATTCCCTGGTTGCTGGAAGACGTACCACTTGTCGCTACAGCACGGCGGGCCATCATCACACAATGTTCGCGCTATTCGTGAGTACCTCCAAGTACTTCAAGACAGGTGGATAGGTAAGGGAGGCCGTGTCCAATGGCCTGCACGCTGCCTTGATTTGTGACCATGGACTTCTACCTGTGAGGTCACGTGCGGAGTCTAGTCTACGAGACTACAGTGGACATGGTGCTAGAACTAGTGGCATGCAGCAGCATCAGCCGGCAAGCGATCCGCTGTGAAGCCAACTTTCTCCAGCGTGTGCAGTTGTCCTTACAGCACCTTTACAAGGTGGCCAGACTTTCAAGCATCTGTTATGATACTAACGTACACATTATTAGTTGTGCATTCTACGTACATTGTGCGTTCAAAATACATTACAGTTCATCACCAACTAGCGTAACATTCACTCAAATCTCCTGTATATCGCGTGTTGCCTACCTGTCAATATTCATATTTTATATTTTCAATTTTCTCGAAAACTGTTGACTTGAGGGTGTTGCGACAAGACTACCTTTTTTGTTCATTGGAGACTTGCGCAACAATCCGCGGTATTTAATATCCATCAAGTGCAATGTTAATTAATTCTATGGCAAAATTCCGCGTGACCAGCCCCATAATGTAATGAAGGTGACATATATTCGACACCATATTTGCACAGATTGCAGATCTTGTTACTAATAAACCACACTCAGAAATTCATTGTTTCATTTACATTACTTTAGGATCTATTAACAAAATTCAGTTGTTGAAATCAATTTTCAAAAGCTAATTTGACCCTTAAAACGTTTGCTAACGAAAAAAGTGTACTATATAACTTTACCTCTTTTTTACCAGAAATCACCACATTAAGTTTGTGACATACTTTCATTAACACGTTGTGTATACATATATAGTTTAAGTAAATTAATACCTCAAACTCTGGGAGGCGATCCCTCGAGAAAAAGTAAACATATGTTAGATGAAACACTTTCAAGACAATGGGTGTAATATATATATATATATATATATATGAAGCGATATGACGTTATTAAAAAAACTAGCTATAATTGCAATGTTAGTAAAGTTGTTTGGTTACTTTACTATTGTGCTGTGTAGGAGTGTTAAGAAAGCTGTACATGTAAATTTGCGTTCATTCATATCGTTAGGGGACCGCGGTGGCCAAATGATTAGACCATTTGCTCCCACCAAAGCGATCCGGGCTCGATTCCCGGCAAGGTCGGTCCTCGGATTTTCGCATGTGGGAATCGTGCGCGACGATGCCGTTGGTCAGTGAGTTTTTTCGGGGATCTTCCGTTTCCCCAGCCTCTTTATTCCGACGCTGCTCCATACTCACATCATGTCACCTCTCACTCACTTATATATCTTTAGAAAACAGCCACGTGTATGCTGGTGTTCCGAATTCTGCTCAGCCGCTGTACTTACAACTTATAGTATAGAAACGGCGTGTATCAGCAATACAAAATAAAGTTCCGAGTTAGATTTATTCCCTGAATATCTGTATTACGACTTCCGAACAGTGACTATTCGGCTGCCTATTCGTTAAATTAGTTATCTGTGTCTTTTGTCTCCAGATAGGTTCTTATCCGGCGAATAAGTTATAGAATGACCGCGAGTAGTTTTTCAAGGCAGAGGCGAGTGGGAGTTAAGATTCATATTAAATCGAACTTAAACAGTATTTACTGAAAATAACGCAATTTCGAGGTACGTGTATTGCAATGACACATTTAACTCCGGAGCAAGTTTAATTTTATGTTTGAACATACCTATTTTATTCATATTAATTTTGGTTACCACGAACATCGATAGTATTTGTAGCGTTTTTAATGGCCATATATTAAAATTATTACATAAGTTAAATATTTGTAAGCAAACATTTCTTAACATTTTCTCTATCCTTAAAAAGTATTAGTTAGTTTCGCTAGTTGATAATTTAACTTATATTTATCCTTGGTATTCCTATTCAGAAGAGGAACTACGAAATCCAACTCCAATTCACTTTAAATATTTATGTCCACCAAACTATAGTGTCAAAACTGTTATGTAACAAAATTTTTAAAAATACAACGCAAAGTTTTTCTACCTTTGGAATTGAAAATTTATCTATGGTGAAGTAGCACATAAGTTATTTTTTTTCATAACATATACTACTCTGCAATATTTCAGTTACATATTAAAAAAATCTTTATGTTCAATATTTACGTGCTATTTAATTTTAAAATTTGATGATATATAATAGTGTACTTTAAGTTACATTATTTAGGGAGTTAATTGCATATTTAACATTTTTAAATTGTATACTGCAGTTTTAGACTAATTCAGTACATTTACTGTTATATCAGTATGACGTCTCGTATCAATATACGTACATGTTCAACGAAACGTACAAATATGCAGAAATATGGAATATCAGCGAAATCCACGTCTTCTCTTTATGCCATTTTTGCATCTGCTTAACCTCACCAACCCCTAGAAGTTAAATTTTGCTACACAAAATTCACTTTGCAACAATTTAACTACCAACGTTAGAAACAACCAACCAAGTACTAATCAATATGTGTTGAATATTTATCTGGCTACAATTCAGAGGTTATTATGCGCAAGGGTGTGATTATTTCCCGAAAAGGCGTATTCGGCGATAGTTATTCAGCTCTTTCATTCGGAGTTGGTAGTACAGGCCCTTAGTGTTCCGTGCTGTGCGTGTTAGTTAGACACTAACTTTACTATTTAGGAATTATTTTTTGAAGTGTATATCTAGGGTAGAGTGCGCTGATAACATGCGATAAATGACACAAATTATATTCTCGGCGTGGTCACGAAGTTCATTTATCCACAGTTATTGTACGTTAAAATTATGAGTTTAACAGTAAGTTCCTGAACGTTTCTGTAGTCTCAATACCAACTTTCTCATTCTGCACACTATACACAAGACTCTTTACCTTATTTTTTCTGGTTTTATAAGAAATATCCTTGGCTACTGGTTTTGGAAGTAATAATTTGGAGGTAAAATGATCGTTCTTTTAAAAATGCAAAGCATTTGTTCATAGCATTAGAAGTTCTGGAACCTTTCATTTATATTTAGCAGCTTGGATGGAGAAGACCATGCCATTTAAGTTACTTTTATTATTTTGATCATGAAAATAAATTATTCTAAGAAAACCCTGTTAACAAAAAATTTTCACGTGTGATTATATAAAAAATAATAACAATTAGTTAACTTGTACATGCTTGGATCTGAAACTTGGTTTTTGTGTTATTTAACCGCGAAATCTCCCCACCCCTATCCCCTTTTCAAGTTTTCTCAACTTAAATTAAGTAGGGACATTTTTATTTTTATATATTAAAAGTAGAGATAAAAGTAGTCTTATTTTTTAACTTCGTACATTATAAGAATATTTTCTTTATTCCTCTCAAATATGTAACAAAGGTTGGGATTTCTATACATCTGTATTATATCTGAGAAACGAGTCACAGTATTTTGTTTAAATACAACGTCTTCCTAAGTTTTCGTTACAAATAAATTCCTTGTAACATTACAAACAGACAAATTTTTAAGGTCAGTTATTATACTTTTACAAATGTTTTTGAAAGAAAAAATTTATTCTTTATAATTTTTACTAGAATTTTATAGGATGTGTATCTGCATTTTCTTCACCAAAATCCCGTTGAACGGAAATAAACCTGGCAAATCCACTGTATAGATAATATTTTAATTCCTAGCTGTCATCTAGACAATGTTATAACTGTGAACTTACTACATGCTATTCTTTATGTAACAGCACATCTGCAGTCTACTTACGTGTCTAGGCGACATAGAGCTAATGTTCTTGCAGTTGTGAATACAGGAGATTCAGCTCGATCTTGTCTTTATTCCCAGGAAATGTGGCCAGTTCTAGCTGAGTTAACTTCTGACGTGACCCCTGCATTTTCACAACTGAGACCTTGGAAAGCTGATGGCTCACTAAGGGCTACACAGTACGAACATTACGGGTGATTATAGCCTCTAGGACCAAGTCATTGAACTGGTGTGAATCCGTCTCGCCGATAGCTCGTCTATGTGGAACATTTAGTGGTGATATCATAATTTATCAACGTAATATTGACGATAGTGGTGTGCTGTAAGATACTATTTGCCGACGTTTTCAACAAATATCGGTCACGAGAGAACAAGCTTTGCAGTTCAATAGCGACAGTGATAAATGTTTATACGCGTGTACCCGTATAAAATTATGTTTCCTAGAAGATTCCTATTACACATGTTGATCAACTTATGGTAAAGGGCCGGAAAATTTCGCGGATTCAATGACCTGCATACTAGAATCCGTTGTCCTATGCATACTCAAGCCCCGTCTATTCGTTCATTGTCTGCTGTTCCACTTAGTAGCAGCTGGTGGACAAATGGTCGGGGCTTGAGTATGTACAGGTAAGTGCATTCTAACATGCAGGTAATTGAATTCGCAAAATTTTCCGGCCCCTACATATGAGTACATTCCGTCAGCTCAATACAAGCATCTAATTGAGCAACCCAGGCAAGCAAATATTTTGAGGCTGAGATGTTAATATATATTAACAAAATGGTTGTCAAATCTTGAGGACAAATGCCTAGGCAAACATAATGCAACAGTGAATCTAATGTGATTCATGTGACTGGTAGATGGCCTATAATGTGGAGATTGGAACTATGTAAAAGTTTCATAAAATGACAAGCAAATTTCATATAGGAACAGAAACGTACATTCGTGTACAAACAATTATGTAAAAACAAATAACCACATAAAATAATGTTACAGAAAGTATATGCTTTCATACATTAGGCAGGGGTTGTTACCTCTATTTCTCAGATATTTGTGACCATCCGTTGTAGAGATTTAACATGACATATATTAAACAGCATGAAAAAAGCAACAAAAATTTTTCGTTGCGATTAAGTTGTAATTCGAACTGTGTCCACAGAAATCATATGTTTAGTTGGACGTGGATGTACGGATGCCTAGGAGGTAGGCAGCCTGAAACACTGACATGCATGGCGTGTCAGGGTACATTGCACAGTTCCAATCTCAACCTTAGACGCTGTATACCACCCTCACTAACCACATTAAGCCCAATGTTGCATAAATGTTTTCCTAATTATTTGTCTCAGGATTGTACTCTTGTCAAGTTAGCATAATATTGGCGACTCAGTCTGTAGAATTTTTGTTTCAAAAGTAGATACATGAGAGTACTCGGGAGGAGGGGTGGTTGGGGCTTGTAACCCCCAACAAGCAACAAAAAACTGAAAAAAAATTTCATATTAAAAGATTGATAATTTTTTCACCAGTATAATATTCAACGTTCCGTTTCGAAAAACAGCTGAAATAGCACTTTATTGTACCTAAAAATCCTAATTTTCCAGGGGGAGGACCCCTGGACCACCCATTTAAAGGGCTGGTCGACGTTCATTACACAGGGTTATTATAAACAATTCATCGGGTTTTAAAAATTCATAATTCATAGTCTTAAAGCTCACACCAACTACCTAACAAAAGAAAAACTCAAAAAATTTTATTTAATACGAGTCTAAAACTTTTTTGTTACAACAGGTGGTAGCACTGGATCAGTTCACAAAATCGCGACAAGCCAACAGAAAGCGTTTTGTGTTTTGGAATTTGCGAAATGTTTATCTGTTATTACCGTGCAGCGTGTGTTCCAAGGGCATTAACACACAGAACCACCATGTCACCAGAGCATTTTGCGATGGTATCGTCAATTCCAGGATACGGGATGCTTGTGGAAAGGTACGAGCACAGGACGGCCAAGTGTTTCTAACGAAACAGTGAACAGAGTGAGGGAAAGTTATGCGCGTAGCCCACAAAAGTCAACTAACCGAGCAAGTCGCGAGCTTGGAATTCCTCAGCCGACAGTGTGGAAGATTATGCGACAACGGTTACAACTTAAACCGTACCGCTTACAGTTGTTGCAACACTTGCATCCAGAAGATTACGCGGTCAGGGTTGAGTTTTGCGAGAACACGCAGGAAGCTATACAGGATGAAGAATTTGCCACACGTCTTGTGTTCAGTGACGAAGCAAAGTTTCACTTGAGTGGAAAAGTGAACCGTCACAATGTTCGAATATGGGGCATTGAAAATCCCCATGCTTCAGGGCAGCACATACGAGATTCGCCAAAACTTAATGTTTTCTGTGCAATCTCACAGACGAGGGTGTACGGTCCTTTTTTTTCCTTGAAAACACTGTGACGGGTCTGTGCTATCTCGACGTGTTGGAGTTGTGGTTATTTCCACAAGTAAGAGAGGATTCCGCCAACTTCGTGTTCCAGCAGGATGGAGCTCCACCGCATTGGCACACAGAAGTGCGTCGCTGCCTCAACAATGAACTCCCACACCGCTGGATTGGACGCTGTGGTCAGAATGACTTGACACTGTTCAGATGGCCGCCCCGGTCTCCTGACCTTACACCGTGTGATTTTTTTCTTTGGGGGTACGTGAAAGACTCTGTTTACGTGCCACCATTGCCAACAACACTGCATGAGCTCCGAAACCGCATTACCACAGCTGTCATGACCATCAACAGGGACATGCTGCGACGTGTGTGGGGCGAACTCGACTACCGATTGGATATCTGTCGAGTGACGAAGGGAGCGCACATTGAACATTTGTAAAATGGTGTTGTAAAAAATTTTGGAGAGTTTCTAATTGTTTTCATGTATCATTCATAATTTTTCATGGAGTACTTTTTGAATTACAGATTTTTAAAACCCGATGAATCATTTATAATAACCCTGTATTATTCTCACATTCAACCCTCTTCTTACACAAATCCTGGCTACACCTCTGAGTTTATGTAATTCTCGAACGCAGAAGTAGATACAATTTTTGCAAAAAAAAAAGTCATAAGAATAAATTTAAAATAGAAATTATGATTGTGAATCGTCGGATTTTACCTCTGCTCCACATATCTAGGAGAGGGCAAGGTAAGTTTGCAAATACTACGATTGTGCATGTAAACTCAAGAGAAAACTTTTAGCCAATAAGAATCCTGCAAGTTAGCAAGGATCAAACTCCTTCCTAACTAGTCTGGGATAAAACTGCAGTGAACGTAAAGTATTGTTATTACCACACTTGTGATAAAATAGTGACAACAGGCCAGTTTGATTTTCGTTGTACTACCTTGGCTTTTCCTACAGCAACTGTAGAAGTAACGGGTTGTTCTGTAGAAGGAAGACAAGGCGTTGCTAAATATACGGAACTGATTGTTGTACGAGAAGTCCACATAGAATCGACAACTAATTAGACGACATGTTGTACACGCCCTCTGACGTCACACTGCAGGGGGATAGTACTGTGGGAAACAAAGCTTGTTTACAAACATCCTGATATGTTAGCAGGTGATAGCAGGAACAAAAAATGTTGTGCACTCACAGACTTGCACGCAACTGTAAAAAAATATTACTTCAACTACGTGGTTAAGATACGCAAATGCACAAGATCAATGTTACCTGAAAAGCGGCAAATTTCAACAAATAATACATTTTCTTTACTTACATCTCATCCTGGACATGTAAATAAATTTGCCTGTATGGAGGTTAGGCCTATGTTTGTTTGCGGTATCCATGAAGTTAGGAATTGTATCCCGCACGCGGTCTGTGAAGTAAGGTCTACACACTGAGGTATAAAACGTGACTCTTTTTTTTTGTCGCAGCTCTTGTAGTGTTTTAGTGGAAGATAAGTCTTGTTTTTTCTTTGGCTTAGCAAGATTTCACAGCTGATAATTTGTTGTTATCGGAATCGCCTGTATTATAGAAGAAAAATATCGAAAATCCAGGTAATGTATACGCGATTTTGTATTGGAATACATTTTAAACCATAAAATTTATTTTTTCAATATTTTATATGTAGACACACATTGCAACGATTCTAAAATTTTGTAGGTCAGGAAATAATATATTCTGTGTGAATGTGTTCACTGAAACAATATGACACATTTTTTTTTTTTCAGACGACTTATCTAAAATGATTCCAGACACATGCCAATGCATTTATGGATACGAAACATGTATCTACAATACTAGCTTACGATATTAACATAGCATAAAATGTTGGTGAAGTCAGTCTACCCTATATTTTTAAGGATCTGATATTCCCTATAAAGCTTCGCCCCTCCCCGCTTTCCCCGGTCGTGGTCTCTAGGATACTTGGTGAGTCGTGTAAGGACGCCAAAAACTACGCACTGAAAGGAACATTTTGTAAGACGTCCTTCTTGACTAAGTATTCTATAGTAATCACTAAATAATGTTGTGGTGGTCACAACATTGTAGTGGTATCGTCAAAATGTTCTTGTGGTGACCACAAAATAAATTTTGCAGTGTAAATACGCACAAAATATTTTGTAGCTGTCACAAAATATTTTTTCCCGTGCGTATCTCTTTATTACAACTTACTACTGTCCTTTTGGTAAGGAAAATAATATTTCGTGAATTCGATGAGCATCATTTTGGAAGCTGCTGTCCTGTATATGCCACGACTATTTGTCCAATAACTGCTACTCACTGAACTCTAAATCTGAATTAGTGAATATTCATTTATTCACGCCGATGGATGGAGCAGTTTCAACAAATTGATTCAGTGAGAAACCATTGTTTAATTGGAGACTATTCATTGATTCCGATAGTGTGTGCCAACATTCCACAAGTTAATTAGTCAATGTCCACAGTTTTTCCAGTAATTTTTCACTGATTAAGTAAGTAAAACCTATTCTTTGATAACTACGGGAAAAACTGTGAATATTCACTGACTAAACAGTGACTGTGTTCACTAATTCGTATTGTTGAAACTGCTCCATCCATAAGCGTGAATCAGTGAATATTCACTCATTCAGATTTAGAGTGTGGAACAACAGACAATGAATAGAGTCATGGAAATGTCGCGGATTCAACAGAGGAGAGGTTGGATTTGTCACATCTATGTGTTGGAAATCTTTTTCGATTGGGTAATTGTTTATTGAACGTGACCTTGAGGACTCCGAACCAATGGCGGACATTCATAAAAATACGTGCTATATCGTCAAATGTTCAAATGCTCACTCAGTGTAGCAGTAGACAGTGTACAAGTATATGAGAACATACTGTACACAGGACTGTGGAGTCCAGCCTGTCATGTTGAACCCGCCTATTATCCGGGACTCTAACAATGAACTAATATACGACGGAGCTTGAGTATGTATAGGACAGTTGAATGTAATATGTAGTTCACTGACTTCGCCAAATATTCCTTTCCCTACAATATGGCGACGCCTAATGTATTGTTCATTCATTATTTGTTGGCTTTCAGCCAGTGACTTAGCTGTCCCAGTCAATGAATCCGACCATATTGTCACGTGGTTTATAAGCAAACGTATGTAAAATAGTATGGTTTGTTTCATTTAACTGTTTGTTGATGTATAAATATTTTATTTTAATTTATTTAATAAAAAACAAAAGAAATGCAGTTGCACTATATCCTTGCAAGTTTTTATTTTACGTGTAAAGATATTTCCATGAGATCATAGCTAAGAGCTGGGTCTGTATACGGATATAGTATTTAAAGTGTTAATAAAATAACTATCGAGTTACCAGGCTCGCAAACTTCACCGCGGTGAAAGCTTTAGTTTCCGGTCGAGTTGGAAGAACGTGAAGTAGTTACTGACTTCTGTGTCCTCGTCTTTATTTGATTAGTTCCGAAGTTACTCGAGGGAAAACTTGTTGGAAAGAAACGACGTCAAAATAACAATGTTGCAGGGGAAAAAGCGTGGCGGGATTGGGGTTGGGAGGGAGGGGCGCGTGCAGTATATCGGCACGACTACAAGTGACTGGGTCGATGTATACCGAAGTATCGATGATGATTCATGTCGTCCTGTTATAAAGTTCTCAGCGAGAGAAAGAGTTACCAGGCGTGCACGCACATTCACGCTCAACCGAGCGGAAATATTTTGCAACCTCAATAGCAGAGATCTGCAGCAACGGAGAAAACTTTCTAGCCTTGAGGGTCCTACCTTCCAAGTTTCCAATCATATTATAAATATGCAATAAATTCTAAAATACATTTACTCACCTCACAATTCTTAGTCATTTTTGAGAAACAAATTTTTGGTAGAATACTACACGTGAGAAAAATTTCCGTTTCAAATATTAAATACTTCATATATAGAATGTAATTTTAAGATTAGTATGTAATAAAATTATGAGACTCTGTGTCCAGGAGTTCCTCGGATTGTACGTCTGTCTGAAGGCGGGAACACATACCAGTTCCAGAAAATTTAAATTTGTTCCTTTTTACTCTCGTGGATAGTCCTTTTAAGTAACGGTGGGTTGTCTGCAACTCAGAAATATTAGCTAGCAATGACTTATGTCACACAAAACTTTATGGTTTGCCATACACCCACGTTGCAGAAACCATTCAAAGATCTGACTTAAGAGAAGCACTTTACAGTAGATCAAATCTTATTATAGGAAATCATATTTTGGAAAGTATGTGCGTGTGTATATGTGTATATATGTATATATACACGTGCACACACATACAAACATCCACACATATGTATTTAAATAGGTCCATTGCTTGTTTCGTTACAACAACCAATGAGCAAGCGTGCCACATAACAGAACCAAGATCTATGAATGAATTACGCACAGAGTAGAAACTAGACAGAGTTGCACAACTAACCACACTTTATACTGTGCCGGTCATGTACTAACCTCCTGTGCAACATATAGGCGTAACTATGATGCACCTCAAGGTGTGAGAAAGCTAACTGAAAAAAACATTTTGTTATACATAAAGTTTATAAATACGTAAAACAATTTCTTTGCTGTAAATATATTTTGAAACATTTCATTTGCATTAAAAATATAATTAGCCTCTTAAAATTGTATTGTGGCAAAGAAGATTGTTTCCGATTGTTTCTAATCGCAGTCAGCTATGTTAAACGTTCGCGTTGTGGCAACCAGCTTATTTAACGTCATCCTCCTCTGGTTGTGCGGTTTTTGCGACAGTATGTTGCCAGTGTGACGTATTTTGGCAAACACTTTATAGATGTGATTGTTGTGTTAGCTGAGATATTCTTAGAGCAAGGCGGTGCGCTAACTGTATGTGTCCTACTGTATAAACAGTCGTTGGGAAAGACAGGAAGAATTATTTGTTGGGAAGTTTTGCTTATATACATATGTTTATATGTGTGTGTTTATGGCGCTTTTGGCGTTAATATATGTAGATGTATGCAACGTCTTGTCAAGTAACTTACTGCAAATTTTCTCGTTTATTAACTGGAACAGTTCAAGTAGCTATTTAAGGAGAGTGTCCGCTCAATTAAACGAATGTAATTTGCCTCCTCCAGCTTCTAAGTCTGGCATGCCTATGGTTTATACTATTTCTGTAGGTAATAAAATTTTGATTTGCAAGTTCAGGAAATTTTGTCTTCGACATGTAGTACTGCAAGAAATTGAACATGCAAAATGTTTATTGAACGTAAATGTTATCAAACAAAAATGTCTTCACATTCATTACAATAAATCATGCGGTTTTGACTACTAAGCTTATCAACAAATTTTTTTTTTAAAATTAGGTTAAACCATTGTTTTCGCTCTCTTGAATATATTGGTCAACACGGTGCAAACCACTTTACACAAAACTGCTAAGCATGTTTTATGACATCTGCTTTCGTTTAACCTTAAAAATAATTGTCGCTTCAACAGTAGAAACATAGAAACATTGTTAAGACTAGAGCCAATGGGTTTGAATATGGATACAAATAAATACATTGTTAATTTAACAGTTTTACAGTTAATATTCTCAAACAAAAAATGGTTCATGTCTGTACTTACTAGCGCAGAGATGTAAAAGGAAAAGGTTAGTGGTAATAATGTGAGGGGTGTGATGGTGGGTGCCTGTCAGTGACTTATTGTATACACGTAAAAAAAATGTTGTGGGGGATGCTAGTATGCTCATGAGGTTTGTATGAGTATAATATGTAGGTTGCTTTTAGTGGAATCGATTTTAAGATAGCTGTATACACGTAAGTAATTAATTACAGAAGAAATCATAGTCGGGTGAAATGGTAGGGGAAGCTTGTTGGTTTATGAAGCTCGTTTGAGTAAAATGTGTTGACCTTTTTCTTAATTTGATATTTTTTATTTTTAAGTACGTTGAGGGTATGCTTGGAACTGTACAATTGCTGAAATATTCGGAAGAGTCGGAGAAAATTCTGTTTTTATTTTGAATAATATTTTAAATTTAACAGTATAGTTAGGATGAGAGTCTGGTTTAAGTTATTATGGTGTTGGGAAGGGGTTGTGGTGTGTTCCGTGGAGCTCGTCCAGGTATGATATAAAGGTTATTTATTTATTTTTATTAATGTTACTTCAAAATAGTTTATCTTTGTGAGATATGAGTGGGTCCTGGTTGGAATGCAAAATAAAACACAGTTTGGAATTCTCGGGGACCCCCTTAATTTTAAATGTATTTATAGGAGACCACTTGGGTACAGCTAGGTTAGGGTTGGTAAGAGTGGAGGTGTGAAGGGATGCGGGGAGAAATGTTCTTGCGAGAATTATATTGAAAGTCACCTTGAGAGTTGCGCCATGTTGCGACACCAATATGACGTCTAGTCTAAGGAATGTGACGACTCGTGTGATGGGGGAGTGAGGGGGAAGTACAAAGGTTTGTATTTCACCATACTGAGACACACATGTATGTGCTGACTCTCGAGGAGTGGGGTGTGGTACTGGAGGACATCATGGAATGGAGGGGAGTAGTGTTAGGTGATGAGCACATGATTAGCATGCATGTGGTGACTTGGGAAGAAAGGGGAAGGCTAGAAAAGGCTGGTGAAGATGAGGGGAGTGGGAGGTGTCTGGGAGTGACTTGAGTGTAAAGTATGTTGGTGTACTAAGGAAGCCTCATCTAGGCATATAGTGTAGGGTATTTTTTAATTTATTCGAAAATATATATTCTCTGTATAAGGTGTATGTAAGGGTTGGTAGAAATGCGAATTAAAAAAATTTAGGAAAACTCGGAGAACCCCCCTATAAGTATTTGATTGGATTTATTGGTAATCGTTCTGATATAGCTAGGGGATGTGGTGGGGAGCTCGCCCAGATGTGATATAGATATTTACTTAAAATATTGTTACTAAATGTGCTTTTACATTATGAAATGTGAGTGGGAGTGATAAAGAGTGCGAAATCAAATTTTTTTCGGAAGAATCGGAGATAACCTCTATAGTTTAATTTGTTGGATATTATGGTGAACTTTCGGGGATATATAAGATAGTCGGGTTTAAGTTATTAGCATGAGTAAGGCAGTGGGAGCCCATAAATGTATGGTATAGTTATTTACTTAAATTAATTTTACTAAAGATATGTTTTTTGTTGAGAGGTATATATGGGGAGTGATCGGAGTGCTAATTAGAAACAATTGCGGAAGACTAGGAAAAAAACCCTGTGGATTCATTGCAAATCTGTTCGGTGATCCCTAGGAAATGAGTCGGGATTAGGTTATTTGCATGGGGAAGTGTGGAGGAGCCCGTTCAGGTGTGGTATAGGTTATTACTTAAATTAATTTTACTGAAATATTGTTTTTAAATTATGAAGTGTGAGTGGGGGTGATATGATTGCAAAATCGAAAAAAAATTCGAAAGACTCTGAGAAAACCGTATAGTTTATTTGATTGAATTTATTAAAACAGGTTCGGGAATAGCTAAAATAGGAGTCGAGTTTAAGTTATTAGCATGGGGGAGGGTTAGGGAACCTCGTCCAGCTGTGCTATTGTTAATTACCTAACTTATTTGTACTAGAATTATGTTTTTTACATTATGAGGCATGAGTGCGGGCTGTCAGGAATGCGAATTATAATTTTTTTCGGAAGACTGAGAGGAAACCCCTTAAAGAAAGTTGCCTACATTTAAGTAAAACAATTGACGTTAGGTATCGCGTACAAGATGGATGTCGGAAACATGATTGTCGATGTGAAATATTGCTGATTCAGGCTGCTTTTTGCTCTGTATTTAGCCTCCTCCAGCCTGAATGAGCAATACGGTATTTATGAGTATTTGTTTAATTTTCATGGAACATTTTGAGGGAAATTCGGGAAATTTTAATGGTTTTGAAGTAAAAAAAGGGAAATTTTTAGGTAAAAATGGGAAAATGACGTCATCCAAGATGGCGGCGGTAATGTCATCCTCGAATCCTATAGTCATATTCCCTATCCCCTTGCCACAGAACCGCATAATATATACTACTTACTCTTAGGGTCAAACTTCCAAGGTCGAAGTGATGTGTCAAAATCACGTCCAATATGGCCACCAAGCTGACTGACTTGTAATTGGAGTGATAGAGCGTGAATATTTGATCGACCAACGTAGTAGTGAAGCAGCTATCAGCCGCAGTCTTGATTAACCCTTTTCACGTCTACAAGTGTAGATTTTTTTGTAGAAGTTGAAAACCATTTTTGACGTTGAATTTATTTCATTTTTACAGAAAACATTAAAAAAATTGGGTTTTGTAATCTTTTAAAAGTATTTCAAGTTACATTTACAGTTGGTGGGAAAATACGAATTCGCCGAATATTGCATGTGTCTTAAAGTAAATTTACTGTTAAGTGAGTATAACTTTAAGACTTTTACTGTTAAATCATATTTTCACTTTTATTCTGCAGTTTTCCAGGCATGAAACATCGTATAATATAGACATATTGAAGTCGTCATATAGTAAAATACTAAACGATTGTTGAACATATTTAGGCTCTTTTTCACTTCTCACAAAATAAAACTATGATACGATTTCAGACGTTGTGTAACAGCCTGATAAACGATACTGACATGAAAAACTGACCCAGTTAAGTCTGTTGCAGTACTTCCCTAAGAAAGTCTAATGATGCATGGTTAAGATTACAAACTACTGGACTGAATTAAGAACAGAACATTTTACTATACAGTCATGTAACTCGGCAGTCTTTGATTACAGTACAAGTAGTGGTAACAATGTAACAGTTACGGCATGAATGTGAGGTTAGAAAACTCTCTAGGCGCTGTTCATTTGTTGATGAGGACTTCGTACGTGTCGAATGGGATTTCCTGACCTCCGAAAGAAATGTAGCAGACTCGGTGGCTGGGCTGGATCTGGAAAAAACAAATTACATATATTTGTGAAATTTTCTCTTATATTGAACCACAGCTTCGCTGCATGTATACAGACATAACATTCAGGATGTTTGGTAATTACAAGTACAAACGAAAGGAGTGTGTCAAGGACGATGAAACAAGCAAATAATGCTAATATACATAGGTCCGGAAAAGAACGGGTTTCCTGTTACGATGTATGGACACGTGCTAACATGGCAATTTTGCAACACTGTTTTGTGTCTGGGGATATTTGAAAGCTTTGCTGTATGCCAGCCATGTTGATATTGTCCACGAACTACAGGAACGCATTGTGGATGGTTGCCACTGTATTTGGAACACACCTGGAATTTTTGAACGTGTACGGGCATCGATGTGATGACGTGCTGAAGCCTGTCTTTACATGAATGGCGCCCATTTAGAACACTTGTTGTAATGTCTTCGTTCACATGTGCAGCATTTTGACGTTTTGATCCCTGGAAACACTGGTATTATAGCGTTCCTGTCGTAACATGTAATGCAATGTGTCATGTTGGAAAAACGTTGGTTTCAAGGCGCTGTGATTTAAGTCGTCCCGTTTTTTCCCGAAGAGCACATAGTTTGTTTTGCATCTACGCTGGCTGACCTGGCTGCTGATGTCACTTAGTTAGCCAATAAGATAACACGACGGTTGAGTTTATCTCTCGTCTTACTATATCTTATTTGCGGATAATAAATTACATAATTTCTCGGAGCTCAGTACTTCTCATTCTCGCAACTGTATCTTATCAGTAACCTAATCAACAGCTCTGAGCGAAAGTTTTTTAGTAATTCTCGAAGTGACGTGTCCAGAAGTTGCGAGAACTAATCTTCGAGAGTTTTTAGCATTGAAAGCTGTGCCCTAACACAGACCCGGTAGTTTTGTAGTGATTTTGAAACTATTTTTTTTTGTTTTAAACCAACGTAATATCCATATCGAACAATCCCTGCATCGTTAATTCACAAATTTATCATAATGTGTACCTAATTATTTGTTAGCAATAAACTGCATTGTTTTACAGATTTTTGCACACAATTAAACCCCAATTTTGTTTGAAACTAGGCGAATCGAGCAAAATATTTTTTTTTTTTTTTGCGTACCGACGGTGTATTATTTTGCAAAACACCTGCATAGGAATTTGCATTGTGTGGCTGTTCATGTCTCGAATTTTTTTAAAGATTTCCGTTAAAACGTTTTGGGTTTTTTGCACCAACGTGATAAAACTACCTATGGTCTTAAAAGGGCGGTTCACCGAAAATTTTAATTGTTTTAGTAATTTTCATACTTGCGCGAGACATAGTTCGTTATTTAGACATGTGATTATTTTTCAGTTTTAAGAAACATGTTTAACTTCCATAGTTTTGTATAACACATGTTAAAGTCCAAATTTGCACAAAACGTTTTTATGTTAGAAAGAAAGAAAACAATTGACATACAAAAATGAAATAATTTATACTGAAGGGCAGTGTATGAAAACTGAATACAATGTTATTTTGTATTTTAGAGGAATTAAAGAAATTTTCAATTTTTAATTTTAAATTCAGTAACTTCTTTAAATACAAATATAGTCAATGCCACGGTTTTATTCCCGTTACACTGTACTTCAGTGTGAATTATTTCATTTCGGAAAGTCAGTAGGTTTTCCTATCTAGTATAAAATCGTTTTATCAAGATTTTAACTTTGGGAAGCCGTTATTCCAAAACTATAAAAGCTAAACAATTTTAACTTCCGCGCATACGTAGAATAGTTAAAAAAAATAGCACTCGTGGTGTACCTTGCCGGGTGTGAGGGTCCCATTGTGCAGCACACGACCGACGTACAACGTCTCACCAGAGGACGTGTGGCCTCCAACCACGGCGCCATAGGGGACACTGCCATAGGCTCCCTGCTCCCAGGCCACGTTGTGGTGACAGAACACCTGCAAGCAAACACAAGTGTCGTTGTTAATGTTTTATTGAATAACTAGTGACCCGGGTCGCACATATTATCTATAGCCAAGAATAGAAGTCATTACATTGACATGCCGCACACTTCCTAGTCTCCATCCTACTTAACTAAATAACTATTATTTATTATTAATGATAATTAATGTATTAAATTTAACCATAGTTAATTAATTTGTAGGGAAAATATAACAAAAAAATCTGTTGATCTTATCTGTACCAAACTTCACAGGATCATCCGCTGGGATAATCTGAAGATCGCCTGAAAATCTCAACTAAATCGTTCCAGCCGTTTTGTAGTTCATAGAGAACATACGTACACACAGGCGTCCAGACTGATGCGATCGTCACAATGCCGTATAAAGGATGTTAAAAAAAGTTATGGCCAAACTTTCAGGAAACATTCCACACACACAAAGAAAAAAATATGTGATGTGGACATACGTCCGGAAACGCTTGGTTACCATGGTAGAGCTCAATTCCTTACATTTCGGTCAATGTCATCGTAAATAACACTTCGTACAGAAAATGTCCCAAATTCGCAGTGTATTGGTTCTTTACAATGTACTTTACTTCCTAGGTTCACCGCCAGGTGGACCACTGTGTGCCCCCAGGCCATCATTTCATGAGAGTTGAAGACACGCAATGCAGACACGATTACCTTCTGTCACGTCGCCCACCTGGCGGTGATCCTAGGAAGTAACGTACATTATAACGAAACATTCCATTGGGTAATTGGAACAGTGTCTGTACGAAATGTTATTTACGGTGACATGTAACGAGACGTATTGGAAGAGGCTCTACCATGGACATTACGCATTTCCGGACATATGTCCATATCACATATTTCATTTCTTTGTGTGTGTGAAATGTTTCTTGAAAGTTTGGCCGTACCTTTTTGTAACATTCTGTATATGCGCATTTTCTATTAGCCTTATTTGTAAGATATCTGGGGAACCACAATTACATGCGAAGTTGTTGGGAACAGCGTAAGTTCATTTCTCATGTTACGATGCAAAATTACAATATTTTATTAATGTAAATTGGCGGGAAGGCGTCATACACAACTAATATTCATAGAATACTGATAGTCTTCGTACACGGACGCAGAGGAAATAACAGTTCACTGAGACGAACTATTCAAAATAGAGAAAGTTCCAAACTGCCAACCAAATAAAATATCCCTAAAATGTACAGTAAAAAGTATCCAACAGTTACAGTTGAAACTATGTTCACGTGTTCCCTAGCGGTTGTTGTCTTGTGAGCTTGGCTTCTGAGACTCAACTATATTTGTAATACTTACGCTGATGTTTCGACTCACATTCCTGTTGCCTTCGTCAGAGCAGCAGAAGAACTCGCCGAGCTCACATGCCTCAGAGGCTTTCAATGTCATGAGAACAGAAGTGAAAGTTCCCATATTTCGTTGGGTGTTTGACTAAACAAATGTCCTGACACACTGGTACGGATGGGAACGCCGTATAGGTTGGTGACAAATTTGGTCTCATAGGTAGGGACAGGAAGTTTTCAGGACATTATTTTCGTACCACTGAGATACAGGACACGTGCACATATGTAGCTCGATTCGTGGTCAGTGATTAGATGCTGTAACACCCAACGTTTTGAGTTTCTATCCGCAAATTACAGACGTGTTGTGATGCAGTTAACCTTGTTGTTATTGCCACAGTGAAATGAAAAATTACTGTACAAATTCATACAGAGCTGGAGACAGGAACGTACGACACTGAAGTAATGCGGTGCAGAAACTTGCTGCTCCTTCACCACATTAGGACCTTTATCGAATTGTATCATTGATTGTTGCTATATCTACCACAAACTACACGTGTGTGTACTCGGCGGGGAGAGAAACTTTCTTGGGCTGACTGAAGTGATGTGTCGTTATGTCCTCCTCTAAAGATGTTAGTCTTATATGAAACTCGTGGTGTTGTAATGCATGGTGGTTAAGGTGTGTTCCCGCGTTGGAGAAATCCAACGACGGTCGTGCATCTCCCTGTTTGAGGTGTCGGAGCGTTGCCACGCTCTAGTATCCGAAGGGAGTAACCACATACACACTCGCAGGGGTGCGATGTTGCTCCGGGGCTCGTGAGTATTGGTGGGTACTATACCAGGATGGGTTCCTTGGTCCCTAGTGC
>PNEQ01004402.1:148467-160857 GCA_003012365.1 Medauroidea extradentata
TTGGTAGGTGACATGGAGGCGCAGTTCTGCGTTCCGCGAAAGGGTTCGCGCGGTTCCAACAGACTGTTAGCTGAAGTACACTGCGTGGCAGAGCGTGATCTCTCCCCTCGCCCATGGGGGCCGGGCGCCGGGATGGCCTAGGCTAAGAGGCACCGTAAACAAAGAAAGCCACACTTCGGTGTGAGTAAACATGGTATGTTGTAATGCATGAGTCTTCACGAGTATGAGAGGCACTCCTCTCAACTCCAGCAGAATACAGAAGACCACTTGTTTTTAAGCCATACAGCCAGGAAGCTGAGTGTCAACTAAGGGCTGTGGTACCTTTGTACTTTCACACATTACAAGCTCTGTTAGGCTTACCGAGACTGTCTGGCAATCACAGGCTTCCACACTCCCTATTGGCTGAGCTGGTTGGCTAACCAGGTGTGTTACTACGCATTTACGATATCCCCTGTAATTGACTTACCCTGGCATGCCTGTGAAAGCTGTATACAGACGATATAGGTAAATAAATGTCAAATATTAAATAATAACTCCCGATTATCTGCACTAATCGAGGGTGCGATTCCGTACACAATCGAAAATAGCCCATATTCTACATAACTAACTTGTGATAAAAAATTACTTTTTATCTCATAGAAATATTATCTACCGCAAAAGTCAAGGGTTATAAAACGCCTCAAAAGTACTTTATAAAATTAAGGTTCCCGTAAAATCGGGTAATATCAAGTCTTTACTTGCATTTATTATTACATTATTATGTTATGGTATTACAGTTAATCCACACAGTGAATACTCTAAATACAGATAGTAAAGTGTATCCTGTAAGTTATTTTCGAACTAGGATACTTCCACACCTTGTGTAGATGATAACCTAGATTTTTGACTAATGACTTTAGCTTGTGAATATGTACTAATTGTTGACATTTATTTCGAAAAATCAGGATTTGTTTCACAAAAACGAGCACTTACGTCTACATAATACACGCAATAACGACACTTTTACCCATGGCTTTGACAAATACAAGCTGCCACCATTTAAAGGGCATGTTTTCCGAAACATGAAATAGTCTCTGCTCCTGCTCCATTTCTGGACCTGCTATCTGAAACTCTATGTGCTTCCCTACCTGAACTTGAAATGAGTTGCAACACAGAGTTCCAAATGTGTTCATATACCAGTAATAAGAACATAAATTTGGTTCCTTTGAAATGGCCAAATATTGGCTTTTCTGGACTGAAAAACTATATTCTGAAGACGTAATAGGAACACAGAATTTGCACGATACTCTCCACAAATTAAACTCAAGATTTACATATTGAAGTCCCGTTGAAAAATGCACTGCAGTATAACATTGAATGCCAATTTGGTGGTTTGCATTTGAGGGTGATATTAGATTATACTCTTTGGTCAGCTGCACTCTGAGTGTTCCATAGTTTGTGGCACCTGATACTTGTCAGAAAAATGAATTGCCATCAATTTGGACGTACACAAGATTCTATGAAAACCTCTCCACCAATCAGTAAGTAAAGACAGCTCGGTACATAAACTAATCGTCAGCCAATGTAAAAGCATATTCCAACCAAGTGCAAATTGTTTAACATTCCGAAAGCACTGGCAGTGATACTTGTCTCTAGCATGCCAACAAACATACAATATGACAGAGCTCTCCAGAAGGACCTGAAGCTACTACTGACCACTGAAGCATCGTACTCACTATCCATAATTCAGTACATAATTCCGTACCTAATTCTGTGCAAGTAACACTGCGACAGTGTATAACCGCAACTACGCTGGTTGCAGACAGAATTCCGTACTGAATTTGACAGACAGAGCCCGTTCTATTTTTCATCGTAGTTTATGTTCACGCGCGTACGTAATCCACACTTTCAGCCACGGCGCATGCAAAGTAAGCATGCAGGGTTGCCATTGTGATTTGAATGGAAATAAAAGTCTTGTTTCCTGCTAAACAAAGGCTGCCGGATTTATCAAAACCTAAATAATACAAGATAGTGTAACTTACTTGGGAGTCACGTGCGTTTCTTGTTTGTGAAATAGTTTTCGGAACTTTACAGTTATACTTTATGGATTATTGCAACCAACAAAACAAATATAGTTTCCCTTTTTATGTGCCGAAAGGGGTTAGTAAACTGTGACAGTGTGTACAAAACTTAGAACTTTGCTACATAATTCTGGTATATAACTGCTATCGATGTTTATTAACATAAATAAATAAGTAAGTGAGTAGAAAATTAAGGGAAGTGTGCACCATACTTGAGGCATATAATGGACTGAGTATAGTGCTATTACTAGTAGAAGGAAATTAATAAACTCTGTGTAAGAGAAACCATACCTCGTACTCAAACTTGCTGTGCTCCTGGCCGCCATAAGGAATGAACATGCCTCCGTGGCTGGGCACCACCTTGCCAGGTATCATATCACCCTCATGGAAGGCCCTGCCCACGAAGATGTCTCCTCCATCCTGGTCCTTGCCGGCCCACACCGCTCCTGGCGGCACGCTGCCATGTCCTGAAGGCACCCACATTTCCCTGCAACATCAGCAGACATATTCGAGCTGACATAGACCTTGCTTGGCCTTGCGTGTCGGAATGTACTTCAGCGGATTCCTCGACTGGCGCAAGGATAGCGTTGCAGCGTGTCACGCGTACTTTATTTTTTTTACGCGAAATCGCTTAACTTATTCAAATTATGTTTATCTATGAAAAGAACACACACTTGAAATTATGCTTCTATGTTTTCAAATTCAGCACGATTGTTAGAAACAAGATTTTCGGGCCTCTCAGAAGGTTAAAAATGTTTTTTTTTATTTTTTAGACTGCCGTAACTCCGAAAACATTGCCTTAATTCGTAAAGTGCAAAACGAGAGGCATGCGTTGGTCTTTACTACATATTATTCGAAAATAAAATGTTGTGGTCACCGCTTAAAGTAAGGAAAACATTGCACGCCAATTTGGAGCGCTGCGAATAGAGGCGATATTCTTTTCGTCAAGCGTGGGACAGTGACTCTTATCGCTACGCTGTTCCCACGCATCAAAAATTAAAATTTGTCATCGGCGGAGATTCCTCTCAATGCTACTACCATAAAAGGAGAGTGACATATCCTGAAGGTTTAATATTTATATATAACATGAATTGACACATGACACATGCCTTACTCTCCGGTTACGAATTCAGAGCTTCTGAACGTACTTACTCCCACTACTTGCAACATTCTGAAAACTTTATTTCTAAAATCAATAAAATACTTCATTACTGCGCTACTGCCACTTCCCGTGGTCATCCATATATTCTTGAAAGATAAATGTTAACATGTTTGCACATTCCCCGATCATATACGTTAATTCATGTTCTGCTGCAAGGTAAATGTTATCATAGCAGTTGCCATACACGAGGTATTTATTTGTTTCCTAATCACTGTGTAATCTAACATATACAAATATTGTTGAGAAATTTATTATAAAATTTTTATTATTATTGATTAGAAAGAAATTATCCTAGGCTGGTATAGTTGGTATGAAGGCTGTAATACGTAGGTTAATATATTCATGTTATGTCCGTATATTTTCAAGCTCATAAAATACATTTTGAATTTATTATTACATTTATTCAGATTGAAGAAACTACCGAGACTGTTATGCTCCTACGAAACGTAGTGTGAAAAAAAAACGCTCAAAAATGAAGAACATCCTGGAGTATTATAAATCGTAGAAGCTATCCACTAGAATGTCTAGCGTGGTTCCTGTATGTTGAGACGCCTATACTCTCAGGCATAACGTAGCAATAACCAACATAATGTCGGTGTGTCAGTTGAGATACAAGGGGAATAAAGACATGAAGAATGTGACTACAAAGAGTCAACGAACATACGCCTACATCACAGACGCTCACAGGCGACTCACGCTAGACTGCTAGAAGCAATGACAACGAAGTGTAGTTGCGGTGTGTCGACATGTTAGCGACACTGCCTACCTGCGTACATTGTCCACAGCTAGGCTAGGGATTGTTAAATTCATATTAGGCGGAACTTAATTATATATAATAATATGAATTTCGGTTGGAAAAAAATATTTGTGGTTTTGAATGAAACGTAGAAATGAGTAGTTGTTTAAGTGTTTTTTTAGAGAGAGAATAATTATTATTAAGTTTTAAAGCATTGAAATATACAGTGGTGGCATATAGGTTGGTACTCATTCCCACCTACGTAAATTCCTATCTTTAACCTCGCCAAGCCTCGAAGGTAGGCAGGACCCTTAAGGGGCAAGCAGAGACAGTTTTATTCGCAGATTTGCTACGGAAGAGGCTATAATTGTCCTAGCTAGTTCACTTGTTAACTTATAAATGCGTCAAGAGTCATGGGAATGTGGCTGCTTCAACATGTCAGACTAGACTCCGCAGTCCTGCGTACGCTATGTCCTAAGCCACTTGTACATAGTCTACTGTTCCAGTGAGTGGACAGTTGTACATGTGATAAGGTAGCGCGGAAGTCTGCGGTGGGTGTTATCCAGATCTGCTATTGGTTCACAGTCCTCAAGGAAAAGTTTCGCATACAGTGAACCAACCGCAAATGTTACTTTAATGTACAGGACTTCCAATTAAGGGCGCGGTCTACCGCAATTTTCATCATCATTATTTTATTTTGTATTTGTACCAGATATTTTTTTTCTTGTTTTAGACACAAAATGTGACTAAATTTGGCTGTTATGAATTTTTTTATCTCTCATAGTTTTCGCGTAATGGCTTGTTAAAGTCATATTTTGCATGTTTCCGTTTTAACGACTACACTAAAACCAACTGATATAACAAACTAAAAAAAAAATCACAGTGAATAAAGACATCGCAGGCTACAATGGCATGCTCGTAAAATTAAAGAAAATACATTATTTGTATTTTAAAAAATTTTAGAACTTTTTAAATTAGTATTTTCAGTTTCAGCGATTTTTTAAAATTCAAATAACTTTTATTCTTAAATTTCATGAGCATGTCATTGTAGCCTGTAATGTCTTTATCCACTGTGATTTTTTTGAGTTTGGTATATCAGATGGTTTTAGTGTGGTCGTTAAAACGGAAACATGCAAAAATATGACTTTAACAAGCCATTACGCGAAAACTATGAGAGATAAAAATTTCACCAGAGCCAAATTTAGTCACATTTTGTGTCTAAAATAAGAAAAAAAATATCTGGTACAAATAAAAAAAATGGTGATGAAAATTGCGGTAGACCGCACCCTTAAACGAAACTTATTCTAAACACTGTCTTTGAAGAAAATTAATTTCTTGGCATGGTTTAGCTTGCAGTAAAAAACATTTCTTTGCAACAAATAAAAGCTTAAAAAACATACGTGGTGACGCTTATTTTTTTTAAATTCTACGTTTAATACAAATTTATTTAGCTTAAGCAATGAAATTTTTTTTTCCAGTACAAAGCTTTTGTTACAAAAAATTGCACCACAACTTTGGCCATCATTAAAATTTATAATAAGATATTTCGCTGGTAATACCAAATTCCAATATTATTACTGTAGACTTTAAAACGAATAATTCTTTCACTGTGAATATACTGTTAACAAAATGTTTTTAACCGCCAACGTTTGCGTGTAGCAAATTAATTTTATTGCGACAATTTTCTATACTTATCTGTTAATTTCACGTACTTATACACTTTTTTACCCAGATTCAGTTAATTCCGAAGTTCTAACGTCATTTACTTTTTGCGTAATGTAAAAGTTTGAAATAATTTCCGTAGAGATTTTTTGTTCTAAAATTAACCTGTGATACCCATTACATTTTATTTCGCATTGACTAACATCACGTAAATGTTGACAGTATCTGCGGGCTGCGAAAGTTCTGCACAAGTATAAAATACACGAGCAGAAACTAACAAGAATATTGCCGCATTTGATAGGCGTAAGCCCCAAACTGCAATGCCTAAGAAAAACAATTGCCACGTTGAAGATGGTCAGTGCATTTCTCAACACTGACCGTAAAAACGTGTTTTACGTGTTATACTGTGAATAAATTACTAAAATGGGAAGCACATGACATTTATGTTAACATCGTTATTAATCTGTACGTATGGAGCGCAGTAGAACTACAAGAAGACAGACCCCTTAAGTCAGCTCAACAGTAAAGTTACGTTTGTGTGTGTGAGGCACAATGTAGATGGAACACTAAGGGTGCTGCTGACTGACTTATGTAATACAGTATCACCTCTTTGGTCAATCCATCCATCGTGTGTGCACTGCTTTACTATAACTTTGTTCCTGTGGGACTCAATAAGTTAAACTTTAGCATTAATTTATTGAATATTGTTTAAATCTGAAGGTATATTTAAAATGTTTGTGTTTATGGAATCATATTGGAATATTTTCCAGATTTGGTTGTAAGAAAAAGTAGTATTTAACCGTTACGAGGGAAACAAAAATGATATTATAATACGAGTGTCAAATGGTTAAAATTATAGTAAACTAGTATTAAGTCAGCATTTTTTTTGTAGATGTGCCAATAACATGTGCGAAAAGTAGTTTAGTCAAAGGAAGAATTAACGCAGCTCAGAGGAACGCAAATCAACCACAGTAGGCAGACCCCTTATTGATGCCTCCACAGTGTGGAATTATGTGTGCCCTATACATCGTAATCTTCGAATATGTCTATATGTCAAGACATGTTTTGGTTATGTTGTCATTTTAACTCAAGGTAATTTCCCTAAATTATCGCCACAATACTATCAACCCGCATAAAATTTTAAAATTGCACTTAAGAAACCTTTTCAGCATTAGTATTTGCAGTCACACATTAATATATATTTATTGCTGCTACAAGAAACTAAATTTTTGTTCAGAACTGTACGTGCACCACTGATGTGTTCGTTTAAGATTAAGAATGTAAGCTATGTCGATATGATTGACTGTGAAAGTTAACTGATACAATAATTTATTACAAATATAAATTTATTATGTAATTTGTGAAGTTATTATATAAGTAGGTTTCGGTTTGCTTTGTACTATAGCCACACTCTAAATCTGAATTAGTGAATATTCACTGATTCACGCCGATGGATGGAGCAGTTTCAACGAACTGAATCAGTGAGAAACCACTGTGAAATCGGTGACTGTTAACTAATTCCTATAAAGTGTGTCAACGTTGCACAAGTTAATTAGTGAATGTCCACATATTTTACAGTAATTTTTCACCGATTTAATAAGTGAAACTGTTCTTTGAAAACAACTGGATAAAACTGTGAATATTCACTGATTCACTTGTGAAATGGTGGCACTTTTAAAGAAAATCAGTGAATAGTCATTGATTTAAACAGTGACTATTTTTAGTTATTCAACATTTTTTAAACTGCTCCATCTATCAGCGTGAATCGGTGAATATTCACTAATTCAGATTTAGAGTATGGGACCACAAATTATCTTTAGATGAAAGTTCCTTCTATGTCGCATACTGTGACTGAAAGGAATATTCCACAGTAATAGGCATTGTCACTTGAATGATAGTGAAAAACTTTAAAGATATTCGTTGACAAATTAGCCGTGTGTTCCATTACAAATATTGTTATTACATTCAACGTTAGAACAGGTAGAAGTGAACTCTAATCAAAGGTAAAATTTATTTGCAAAATTGAAACAGTGATTTATTTGTATTAGTACGACTTCAATCTCCACGTCACATGATATCAAATGTTCAAAACTTAATCTTGCTATGTAACAAGAAATTTGCAACTGTTGTAGCCTAATTAAAATGAATAATCTATGTCATGCACACAATGCCAGTCCGCTGTAGGGGTGAAGATTTATTGATTTTATTGATATATCTCGTCTTTAAAAACGTCCTGAAATAGTCTATTTAGTTGCATTCGTTTGTGGGTCAGAAAGAAAATACGATTAGTATTACTTTGCACAGGAACTAAATGTCTGTAGGAACCACTCAAGATAAAAATAATTGACTTAATTAGTAAGCACTAACCTCTAGTATCTTTCGTGTGATTGGAGCGTATGGAGATGACTACGCCCTTCAATACGGCAGACAAATAATAAATATTATTCGGTGGACAATTGAGATCTGCTTGAGCTAGTGAAACAGTTACATGGTACAAAGAAAATACAACAGATAGTTTAATGTTTAATTATATTTGTGCTTTTTTTTTGTATCCAACTTTATGGAGCGGTGTTTTCGTTGTAAAATTTTGAATAGTTTTGCTGGAAAACTTCAGTTAACCTTAAGTCACTCGAACATAAAATTTTCACGTGAACAATTTAAAACAAGAAATAAATCAGAGAAGATTCTCTATTATGCACTAATTTAAGGCTTGTAAAACAATTAACTCTTCTACTTACACATTGCTTTTTTTTTTCAAGATTCTAATGGGCAGAGAGTATTATAATTTTTAGCCAGATAAGTACTCGTTAATTTTATTTTGTAAAATGCTCAATATACACTTGCCAGAAAAATACAGGAAAACCTGGACCACACACTCAACAAGCCATAACATTATGATGTTCCAACTATAGCCAACAAATATCACATATAAAAAAGTAACTTGCAACTAATTCTTACCTTGTAAAATACTGACAAATATTTTAATAATTTTCAACATGTTGACGCGTACATTTACACTTAAAATAAAATATAATGCAGGTAATAATGTCACGTACTAGAGTTGTAAGACTACTGTTGTTTAAGGGTGTTCAAGTGCGATAAAATTATCATTTTATATTTTTATGAAATAGTGTTAGTTTTATAGACTATACTTGTGAGTACATTTTGCTCTTACGAAACAATTTTAACTCGCATAGTTTTCTCATAACGGTGCCACAAAGTAAAAATTTGCTTGTTCTGCTGCCATGCAAATAGTGAAAACCAACTGACCTACCTAAAGAAAATAATTCACTGTGATATTACATCCCATGAGCTATGCAATAAAGAATTTAAAAAGACCATAACGGGATATTTTGAATTTTTTCAAAAATTTACAAAAGTACAGAAAAAATGTTGAAAATTCAGAAATTTTTTAAATACAAAAATAGTTCACGGGATTTAAAAAAAATGCTTTATTACGTAGCCCGTTACATGCTATATCACTGTGAATTATTTCACTTGTGTAAGTCAATTGGTTCTCACTATTTGCATGGCAGAAAAAATATGCAAATTTTTACTTTGAACCACCGTTATGAAAAAACTATGGGAGCTAAAATTGTTTCGTAAGAGCAAACTGTACTCACAAGTATCGTCTACAAACTAACAATATTTCATACAAATATAAAATTATGATTATATCGCACTTACACCCGTAAGTGGGAGTGTTGGACAATTTTATTGTATTTTCATGTTTTGAGCCATGGCATTTATTCACATTGTATTACAAAAATTTTCTCTTCGACAAAGTATAGCTTGACAAAGTTTATTTGTCACGCAGAATCATTGCAAGAGAATAGTAAGTTAACTTTCAAGTATTCTCTTGCGATGACTCTACATGACAAATTAATGAAATATTACACTTTTATTTACGTCACGAGGTTAACCAAGAATATGTATGCTTTGTCGAAGAGAAAGTGTTGATAGGCCTAGTACAAATCGGATGTTATGGCTTAAAAACTTCAAATTCAATAAAATTGTCTAAAACTCTCCCTTAAAATAAACTGCGATAGTTTCAGAACCCCTTCCTGTAGTTCATGCGTGTAAAACTATAAAAACTGATGCTGCAAGTAGAGATTATTTTTTAATAATAACTCACGTTTAATGGAGAACTTATTCCAACACGCGCAGATCTTGATGCTACAGCTAGCAATGAAGGCAGCAGTTTGCTTTTATCTCTAGCTCGCTGATAACAACGACTAACAAAGATAAGGGCTGTTACACTCATGCTGTGTGTTACAAATACCTACCACAGCTCAGAACAACAAGGGACTACCTACTCAGTCAAAAAAAAAAACCGATAATACTTTCCGGGAAAACGTCGACAAAAAATCCTACACAATAATTTCCAAGAATTGTTACAGAAAAAACTGATGGAAGATATCAGTACAGATTTTTTTCTGGGTATAATCAGTTCACAGAACTTCTTGTACGTACGCATAGGGGCGTGTATATAAGGTTGATCCGGTGTGCCACGGCGCTCCTAACGTAGCCCTTATACACGGGTAAATATAGGCAATTCACGATCAACTAAGTACTGCTTACAAATTTTCTTTCAATCATTTTGCATTCATATTCACTATTTTCAGCGTGAAAAATCCAATGTAACTGAAAACCTGTGTAAACGTTTTACCACTATAAAAGTTTAGATCTATGGTCCCAACAATATAGCCTACATTTTTTTGGTACTATACTTATTGGGGAGTGCTCGGCTTAAAATCAACAGTCGATACAGATGTTACTGTACAGCATCGCACTGGAATGACGTTTGATTTTGTGATTTAAATACTTTCCACTTTACTAATATGCATGAAGAATGTATTCCCTTGTAAATAAAATATTTTTCTATAATAACCAAAAATGTCTACGCCGTGGTAATTATTACTGCGTATGCATACACACACACAAACACACACACACACACACATATATATATATATATATATATATATATATATATATATATAACCAACGGTCACACTAATGGAAATGTCCAAGTACGCATGTGTATATAATATATCAATGATTTTGTTTGTTATTTATAAACTTTTTTTTGTTATATGTTATATATCGTTATTTAATATTTCATGGATAATTTAGAATCACCAAACATATTAGTTTTCTAGTATATTAAGTTTATTTTATATGTTCGAGTAGTAAACAGTGTTTCACAAACGAGCGTTGTAGAAACCTATTGGAAGTGACAAGTTTCAAATGCAGGCATGGAGTATTTAATATATGAAGCAGTTTTTGTGAGTGAATACTTTAAAGTTAACGAAAGTAATTTTCCAAACATAAAATAAGACGGAAATGTACTTATGACTCGCTCAACTTTCACACGAGGAACACTATAAACATAGTTAAAGGCGAATGCTTTCAGTCCATCATGAAATGAAATGTAGAAAGATATTCCTACGCAGACTAAATACAAAAATATTTCAGGGTTCTTACGTGACAGCTATGCGAGGCAGCGTCTGGCGGCCATGACACTTGGGGGAATCAGGAATACATGATATATAATTTTTAAAGTTCCAAAGCCATATTAATATAATTTCCTGTGCTTTTCGGTTTAGTTAGCAATTAAATGCTGGACCTGGTATGCAATTTTGTAGTAAATATTACGTGATATCAAGTTAATTTAATACACAGTTTGTGTAACTTACAGGGTACAATTATTAACGATACCTTATTCTCGTCTGAGTTGAATTCTTAATAACTGTAAAGTACAGTCACAAATTTCCTCCACAAAGTAGGGTTGGTAAAGTAGCTTAAAACGCACTCCTGCATGGAGTTACTCCGCTCGTTGAAGGCAGAATAGTGAGATAGTTATAAGAGCTACTCTGACATGTGCGCATAGTGCCACATCGCTCTTATTGGTGAAGCGGTAAACTAACAAGCATTGTTTCAGTTGTACTATTGCATTTATGTGGCTTTAAGCTGTCGTAACACTAATATTTAATTGGTGGAAAGTATGTGCCAATGTGTACTGTCGAGCCCTTATTCATTTCCTTAGTAATCTGAGTATTATATTTTGTAATAGCTGTGAGAAAATGCAGTTTTTAACCATTTTTGAGACTTGGAAAAAGTATTTCCAGTGCTCGTGATGTTTTAAAAGTACTTCATAACCTCTCTTTAAAACGTGTTTATTTTCATAGTCAGACACATAGTGAGCAGTTTTATATTTGTTTCACGAATAAAGGCATATTTCAAGCCCGCTGCAGCGTATCTCACAGGCCAGGTAGACCGGCCACTTAAGGCTATTTTTCTCACTTTTTTAAATTATGTTTTCTGAAAGAGGGGTAAAAAAGTTATTCGTAAACGTAGTGATTAGTTGTCTAATCACTGTACTTTACAAAATAGAGCACTTGAAAGTCGCGATTTCCTTAGTTTTGGAGGATACGTAGCTTTTCTTCTAACATATATTTTTAGGTATGTCGCATGTCATGTAATCTATATGGCCCATAGAACACATTAATACAGTATGAGTCAGATTAAACAATAAGTGTGTGTTTATTGACGCTTTGAATTCACTTGTAAATACATGCCAAACCTTTCGATTATAAAATTTTAATCGTTCAACTCAAACTGTTATAACTCACACAATATATAGTTACAACCCTAAACTGTAGAAGAGAATTTGTTCCAGTTCATTTACTCGCTTCTAACGCAAATGCAACTTCCTCCTGTAAGACTCTGCATTTGACACTTGTGAACTGGCTACAACACCCTTGGGT
>PNEQ01004403.1:0-61891 GCA_003012365.1 Medauroidea extradentata
TCTATGCCATGTTGTTGGCCATAGGAGGTTACGTTCTGAAATACACTGTTGCGTATGTAAGATATTTTGAAATGTAACTTTGGTAATCATTTTCTTATAGATTTATGTTCGGATTTCTTAGGGAGGTTAAATGTTTGCGGTTTTATGGAACCTTGGAAATTTCAGTTTTTTGTATCTTCAGTATCTGGAAGATTATATTGTACGAATTGGGGACTAGATTCATAAATGTCTTTCATGCTTGTTAAACGTTACTTGTTTGGCTTGTGAGTTTCTAAACATTCTTGATATTAGAATTGTTACCTGATAAAGGTTAGGGGTCAGAAAATTACGTGGTTTCGTCACGATGCCAAATGTAGGCATAGTATATGTTTAATATATATATATATATATATATATATATATATATATATATATATATATATATATATATATATATATATAAATATTGAAAATCGAGGGTCGTGGTTTTGTTTTCGAGACCTGTGTGATTTTCATATATTTTTGTATCTTCAGTATATGGAAGGTTATATTGTTGTATTGAATATCAAATATTTATTGTGAAAACTTGTATAGCAATTTTGCATTATTTAGAAAAAAAAGAGAGAGAATATTAAATAAATATTTAATATAATCATTTGCTCTTTTCTGTTCTAAAAACATGTTATATATTATTCTGAAGTTAGGAACACATACCAGAAAGGTTCATCCAAAGATCTAGCTTTGTTTACACTTCTTAGGTCATTAATAGTGTGGAGAACTAAGGAAAAAAACCAGGGGAGTGGTGTTATGTCCAGTGTTACTGCTGTCGCTTTTCTGTGACCATGGTTTGGTCCCAGACAGGTCTCAGTTGTCTCAACATATTGGATAGCAACTTTAAAAGAGAAAACTATATATATAATTATATATATACATATATATGTGTGTGTGTAAATAAATAAATAAATAAATAAATATATATATATATATATATATATATATATATATATATATATATGTGTGTGTGTGTGTGTGTGTGCGTGCGTGTGTGTGACAGAAGTTTATAATTTTTTCTGAAGTCAAATTAGATGTACATGAAGAAGGTTGTTAAAAATCATGAATCTGTCCGAGTAAATCTACTCCATAAAGGGGAGTATACAGGATGTTATTGAACAGCACCGACAAACTCCGGTAGGCGATTCCTTATGAAGAAAGCAAGCAAAAATTATATTTTGTATTTTTTGTACAAAGTGTTTATTTCCCCTTGTATTAGACGAGAATTAAGTTATCGTCTTTATTTCAGAATAAAGTGTTTCCTTAGACATAAAGTAATTCAATATCAAGTTTAATGGTTACAATAAGTCACAGTGGTGGTAAGTAAGTTTGCATTGTTAAACTTAACGTCCTGAAAATATTGTTACAGTGCTTTTATAGTTTTTGTAAATACCTTTCAATATAAGCTTCATTGTTATAAACAGCAATGTGTACGTCTATTCAGGCTTGTATTATGATGATACATTGTATTTAATTATTTAGTGTTTGGAACGAACCTTGATCAAGGTTAAGTTAATATGTATAGATAGGTTATCAACAAATAAACTATATTTATAACAAACAGTTTTCTATAATAACCTATTAAATAAATCTTTAACCGTTTATTTGTCGAACAAGTATTAAGAACTATTTCCCCACAAAAATATAGTTCCCAATGAGTGTTAATACGATAAAGCTTCAAAGTAAGTGGCAGAAATATGATTATTTTTACTATCGCAAAATATGACCCTTCCGACATTTTAACAATATTACTAATAAATGATTTTTTTACAAATTTCACTAAAAACCTCGTGGCATTATTATCAACTATAAATAGACATCCTGGATTCTCACGAAAAGAATCCTGCAACAAATGGTTTCAATACTTTATGTCACATCTGTAGCTCTGCCTCAAGGCGTGTCTTACAGTAACGACGTCTCTCACTAACTGCACTAAACAGAATAAAGTTACTGCGACACAACACGTCTCTGTATTATGCAGGTAGAACCCTTAAGACTGTGTCGTAGATAAATAAACGCTGAACACATCAATTGATTTCTACGCTTTTTTCGAAGCCACTATGGATAAAACACTCAATGACAATCCTAGATGTTGGTATTTGCCAACTTTGTCCGTAAATATTTATCCAGAATTACCAATTCGTTGCGCGTGATCTCTTGCGCCGCAGTTAAATGCACGAGGTTCCGGCGTCAGAGATTGTGCCTCAGCAGTTCGTAAAATTGGAAACAATTTTGTTTAAAACGTTGGCTAAAATTATTGTCTATTATTGCTATTGTTTAATTTTCGCAAATTGGCTTCAAGAAACCTACAGTTATAGATGAATGCTTTTAGCGTTGAATTATGTACCTCGCCCTCTCAGACGTTAAGAGTTTAAAATGTTCTTTCACAGACCATGACGCAGTACTGCAGATGTGCACGTATGGCATTGTAACAAATTGGTACAGAAATTTTTTCGCGGACATCAGGGGTTCCTAAGAATGAATTATCTTATTTCTCTACACGAGTCAATTGTTTGCTTTATTAGGGGTGGTGATGTTATGCAGGAAAATTTTTAAAATTCATTAAATTCACATAAGTAGAGCAACGGTTTTGTCTCGAAAAATTTTTTGCACAGTTTTCTTTCAGTGTATGTGCACGTCTGCAGTTCTGCTTCTTGGCCAGTGATACGTTTAAACACTCATTTGTCTTGGAGTTCTTCTGGCGCATCACAGACGTATAATGTCACAATTGCCTTATTCTTATTGGGGCACTCAAATGACATACATGCCTGAGAAAATACACTCTGCCAATAACCATGAAGCAAAGCTGCCGATGTGCAAGTAAGTACTGAAAGAAAATTGCGAAGAAAAATTTTCGCTACAAAATCGCGGCGCTACATGTAAGACATTGTAACCAATTGATTCAAAAATATTTTCGTGACAAAATTGTGGTTCTCCACATTAGTGTAAGACGGAGTTCATTTCTTTGGTTCGATTATTTGTGCTAACGTCACCGATATCTGCGAGCCCAGTTCAAACATAGTAAGATTTTTCTCTCTGCAGACTGCTGCCAATGTCAAAATAAATAATGTTGGTCCTTGCATGTGGTATGAAAACGTACGCTGTGTGAAGAAGGCTCCTCCCAAAAGCCGTTAGTTTACTAATTAAATGTAATATAAAATCAGTAAAATTTGGACTGTTGTGTGTCATTGTAAGAACAAGAATTTTGTGACCAAAAAAATTCTTTTAATTGGTGGTTCCAATCAATGCTTTATGTGAAATTTTCAACTCTGCTTCATTGTTAGTTATTAGACGGTTTTAACTCTTATCGTCTTAGGGCAATGCCTGCAGACCACACACTAAATCTGAATTAGTGAATATTCACTAATTCTCGCCGATGGATGGAGCAGTTTCAACAAATTGAATCAGTGAGAATACAGTGTGAAATCGGCGACTATTCACTGATTCCGATAAAGAGTGCCAATATTCCACAAGTTAATTAGTAAATGTCCACAGATTTTCCACTAATTTTTCACAGATTCGATAAGCGAAAAATGTTCTTTTAAAACAAATGAAAATAAGTGGAATATTCACTGATTCACTAGTGAGATGTTGGCACTCTTAAAGGAAATAAGTGAATATTCAATATTGGAACCAACGAGCTATATAGTTAATATAGAGAGGCGGAAAAGCTTCCAAAGTGAAGCCCAATTGAACGGCTGTTTTGACCCCAGAAAACATGGCGAACAGCAATGTGGCCAACCTTGTTTTAAAAATCCGTCATTATGTTAGCATAAAATCCGTTACTTTATAGCTCCACTATATTCCTGATAAACACAGGAAAGAATGCCAATAATTATTGTAACATATTATACTGTAATAATGTTTAAATTAGCATAATCGCTCTCGTCTCTCGACCGGAAATAAGAGCCCGCCATTTTATCTAAAGTGAAAATACCACGTTCAATTGGGCTTCACCTCAGAGCCTTGGAGATTGCTGATTCCGTTCCTCTACGTTAACTATATAGCTCGTTGATTGAAACAGTGACAATTTTCACTAATTAAAATTATTTAAACTGCTCCATCCAGGGGCGTTATTTCAGGTTTTTCCAGGGGGGGGGGGCAAGATTTTTTTTTCAGACGACAGTGACCTTGTTACATCTTTTTTATTAATTAAGCATGTATAAATTAGATACTTTAATAATAAAACTTCAGTTTTATGTCCGTAAGTTAGCATTATTACATTTAAAAATACAAAAAATATATTTATACACAAAAATTCCAAATCCCAGGGGGGGGGCATTTGCCCCCCCCCCCCTGTAGTCCCAAATGACGCCCCTGGCTCCATCCATCAGCGTGGATCAGTGAATATTCGCTAATTCAGATTAGAGTGCACGGACGTGTAGAGTCACAGTAAGTTTATTCTCATTGCTGCAGTCAATAGAGGGAAGTGTCTGAACAAAATCACGCTGCCAATAACCGTGAAGTACAGCTGACACTGAAACGAAATGATAATTTTTTGAGCTAAGTCGTGGCTCTGGTATTTACCAATAATGTCTACACGTTGAAAGGTATTCGGTGGATAAATTAGATAACTAACTATTTACGACCGCACACCCGTATTGGAAGACAGCACAGCTACGGGCTTATTATAGAAATGTTTGTAGACTGCAGTCAGACATGTCTCGTTCTTGTGTTTCCTGCAGGAGCAGCGACCTCTGGCGACCTTCCCCTTGGCACAACCTCCTCTCAACCCTCAACGCTACGACCTCAACAAACCACTTTCTTCGTCCCCTTCTTGCGCGCAGAAGAAGAGGTCGTTACCCCGGCCGGTTGCGCGAGGTTGACGCGTGCTAATTGGTCTCCAGACGTAATCAGCATCTGAAAACTAATTATAAAGGTTCAGGACACTTCTTACTGCATCCCCCACCCCCCTCCTTCCTCCTGCGAATACTCGGGATTGGTTTAATTCGCGCCGATACTGCGCTCGCTGCCTTGGCCATGGTAGTTTCTTTTGCATTGGCACAAAAAACTCAAAACCTTTTCAACGGAACGCGTTAAAAAAAATTCCGAGACTAAGATCAGTCATATTATGCACAATTATGTGTAGGTGTTTTGCAAAATAATACTTCGTTTGGTCGCAAAAATGATTTGCTTGACAAATGCTTGTTTTCGTAACAAATTTGGCGCTATTTAAGGGGAGTGACTGGATTTAGTTGCTTCAACGAACTCCATTGCAAAATAAATGACTGTCAAAAGAAAGCTAAAAATAACAAGTTTTTTCTTCATATTTTTAGTTTTCTTTAGACAGTCATTTATTTCGCAATGGAGTATGTCCAAGCAACTAAATCCAGTCATGCACTCCCATTGCACAGTTCTTTCAGAGATTAAGGGAGAATGTTAGACAATTTGGTCGTATTTTCAGTTTTTGAGCTATAACATTTATTTAAGTTGTATTATCAAAATTTATCTCCGGGAAAGCATATAATATATTCTTGGTAATCTGCTTAGCAAAAAATAATAATGGAATGTTTCATTACTTTAACGTGCAGAATCACTGTGAGATAATTCTTGGAAATTTATCTATAATTTTCTTGCAATGATTCTGCATGACAAATTAATGAAATATTCCACTATCATTATTATTATTTATACCAAGCAGTTTACCAGGATATAGCCTATGCTTTGTCGATGAGAATATTTTGATAATACAATTTGAATAAATATTATGGCTCAAAAACTGAAAATACAATAAACTGGTCTAACACATTCCCTTGATGTGCAAAAATCTTAAAAACTATGAGGTTTACTGCTACAAAAATTGTACAAATTATTATATATACTACGTGACGAAGGAATGTGGGATTTTTGATATAACAATTGCATTGCTTTGATTATTAAAAAAAAAAAACAATGTTAAACAGTCTATTTTGGCCTTAAGGTGGCCGCTTGGCCAGGTCGCTGTGTGGTGTGCAGATTTTTGGCCGTTACAAGATTATTCGAATATTGTTCAACGCGCTTGTGTGATGTCTGATCGGGGATAACTTTCAAAGTGCGTCACATGGGTGATTAGCAATAGGCTCATAACTACTCACTATAGCAATAAAGCATATTTCCTATTTGGTGAAAATTGCTGTTTTCAGTCCTCTTAGGTATTTAAATCATAGCGCAGAATCTTTTAAAGGAATTGGCTTGTACACTATGGTAATGGTTAGTGATTGAATGTTTTATCTACCACTTCTCTTGGACTTACGGAAAATATTAAATAAATTACTAATTAACTCCGTTTTTTAATTTAATGTGGGATGAAAGAAAAACTCATATGTAAATAAAATTTCTTTAAATCGTGAAGCTAAAATTATAAATCAGATTTATAAGTGTTACATTAAAATTTTTCCACTTACACAGGGAAAAAATTTCCTAAAATGTGTAGGAAGTAATTAATCTAAAGACAGTATGGGACAGTTACCATACTTCCGCCTTGTAAATATGCAAACTTTTATAGTTTTCACAATATAAGTCTGGTAACTTTATTACACATTTAACTATTTTATAAAAAACGTTTAGGATTGCTACCATGGATGTCTGGGAAACTATTATACCATACCTACTTTCTTAGCGTTCCTATACGCACGTGTGACAAATTTACAAACTATTTTTTAGAGTGTACTCAATTGTCAAAGATTTGAATAACAGCTATTATAAAACTAATATAAATCCAAACAGACTGCGTGTGTTCCACAGTAAGTATAGAACGTACCATCACGTGTTTAAACACAAATTAACGCGGTACTGAACAGGATAGGTAACTTGTTAAACTCGTCAATCACGACCTCGCCGGTCTTGTTTAGGGGATACAGGGACATCCTAGACGACGAAAGAGGGCGAGACCTCTGTCAGGCCGGGGTCGAACTAATTACGCGGCGTTTGTGTCATGCCGTGGGCAGTTCTGGGGGGAGGGGGTGGTGGCGTAGAGACGCATCGAGGGTCATGGCTGGGTCGTGCTCGTGGTCACACAATTACAGGCCTTGGATGCTAGCATGTCTGCCAGAGGTTAAAGTTGCATGGACTTCATTATCACAAATGCGATATTCTCTGGAAATAATTTGAGTTTAACAATGCCTCAACTACACGACATTTTTGTTTTGAAAAGCAGCATTTTTGCATATTTTTATATTGTTGCGAAACGCGACTATCTTGCAAGCGGTGTAAGAAGATAGCGACGGCAGAACTAAGGGACCTCCGTGCGCACTGTATACGTCTCGTGTTACCTTTAGTGACGCCGCGGCGGCTGTCTGTACGCTGCGGTTATCGTGCGAACAGCGTCAACTGATATAGCAGAGGTAAGATTAAAGAGCTTCGACGTGCACTGTGCTGCTCACATTGCCCTCTTGCGACGCGCGGAGGCGACCACCTGCACGCCTATCACGGGTTTCGTAAATACTCGAATGACAGCAGATATCATGACCTAGAGTTTTCCTGTGTGTACTCTCTTCTGCAGGATGGTGCTTGACCTTGATGGGACATTTTTCTAGGAGCTTTGAGATAACGTTATTTCTTTTAAGGCTTTTCGAGAGTCAACTTTTTTCTTCAGGTTTTGGATGTTGTGAATAGTTTCATGGCGTAACCTTAGGGGCACTTGATTTTCACTAAAATATTTCTGCAGCACCTTATTTCAATGACTTACGTTAATAAAAAGTGATTTTACCAATCTCGATTATTGCTGACAAAATCAAGAGAAAGTGAGGAGAAGATTATAATATGAATACGCATGCTTCAGTGTACGTTGTGAGTGATTGAGAGATTTTGGTATGCTCTTAACTTCGACGTCTTTAGCCCTGGTGAGGGTTGACATAAGGTGAGTATGAAGAGGTGATGGAGTGAAGGGACGGAGAAAACGAGAGATCCTAGAGAAAACGAGAAAACCTGTCGACCGGTGACATCGTCCACGACCATTCCCACAATCGAAAATCCGGGGTCCGACCCCACCGGGAATCGAACACGAACCACCTTGGTGGGAGGCGAATGACCTGACCATTCGGTCACCGTGACCTCTAGTGTACGTGTCCAACGTCGTGTATAGAACATGAATTCTTTAAGGCTCCCATAATGCTCTTTAAGCAGCCAAGTTTTGCTGGAGTTCTGTTTTCTGTAAATTTTCAACACGATTATATTAATAATGAATATGATGATTGTACTATGATAGTAGTATTTATATGTTTGAGGCCAAAGCCCCTTTATAGCGTTAAAAAATTGCACAAAAAACCAAATTCCCAGAATTATCGAACCATTAAGGCGATTTGTCACATTTTTCTTATCAAGACCTTGTTGCAAAATCGCTGTAAAAAGGAAAAACACGTAGTTAAAATTTTAGGAGTTCAAATGACTGTAAAATTAAATAAGAAATTAAACTCCAAAAAAGAATAATAAATAAAAGTATTAATTTAATAAAACATATCTATCATCAAATTTAATTGAATGAAATTTCTTTCCAGAACCAACTTTTTTCACTTCTTCATATATAATTATTTATAGATTCGCTATTAACATCATCTAAAATTTTGTTATAAATTTTTGAACATATCTGTCAGATAGGTAGAAAAGCACTGCACCTTACTTTCAACTACCTTCTAATTACATTTTGTTTTATTATTTTAGGCTCAGGGATATTATTAATTTTTTGTGGAGCTGTTTTTACATTAATATTTTTTTTCTGTCTCTTAGCAGTAAAAATAATTCTTAAATTTGTATCTGTCATTTAACAGTAATGGGTTGGGTTGTTTCGTAATAATTTTTTTCAACTACTTTTATTATTAATTAATGATATCTTCTGTAATAAATAGTGGTTAAGAATAAAATTTCCACCAGCAGTAAATAGCAAATTTATTGTAAAATTTAGCCTGTGATAATTTAAATAGTAGGCTAATTTAAGGTACCGTTTTTTAAAATTCGGATGAGCGGGCCACTGCATTAAAGAAAAAATTCATTATGTGTTTCATTCCAAAATACAAACAATGTATGAATTTTTTTTATTGGCAAACATATAGAAATTATAGAACAAATATTAAATAATCCCTTCGCTATTCCTTATAAAATAGCATAAGCAGATATAATTACAAATATTATTAAAAGAATTACCAGAAAATTAAAAAGAATTAGCCGAAGAACATTATCATTTATTAGAATTAGGAATTACACAATTTTGTGCTGGAATTTTTAACAAAGAAGAAATGAGTAAATACTTAACAAATAATTAAAATTTTTGTATAAAAGGTAAAATGTAAATAAAAATGTCATGTAATAGTTAGTAATAATTCTGTTGGAAAAGATGTTTTAACCTGGATAAACTCTAATTCTAGAGTACAATTTTTCAATAGATTTGTATACCATATAACACGCCCTGGAGTAAATAATCAACTCGTTAACAATATTACAGATTTTTTTAAACTGTCTCGATGAAGTATTAAAAGAAACATATTCTTCTGTTTTAGCTAAAAATAATGGAATTAAAAGATTAAAAGCCACAATTTATAACTGTACCAACGAAAATTTTGAAGACGAAAAGAATTTTATTCCATTAACATGTTGTTTAAAAATAATAACAAATAACAGAAAATTTTTCGATAAAGTTCATTTTTATTCTGTTCCACTCTCTAAACGATGGGAGAAATTAACAATTCTTTACAAAATAGTTATTGCTTTCTTTGTGAAAATATATTACAATTTGTTTATTGGGGCAATAAAAACACTAAAAGTTATACAGGAATAAAAATAAAAATAGGTACAGAAAATGAATAAGAAAGAGAAAACTTAGTTTAATTTTGTTAATCTGCTTTTAGTTTTAATTTGTTGCCTATTAACCATAACACTTTTTTAGAAGAAACAAAGAGTTCAATTTCTGTAAACCAAGCTTGGTTTATAAATTCTTGAGAAACAAATGTTTCTAAATCGCACGTATTGTTTTCCACAATACCAGAAAATATAAATTTAGGAGAATTAGGAACAATAAATCATATAACATAATTTCATCTGCGCACAGAAAAATTATAAATATTACCAAAAAACTGTCTCCTTATACAGTAACAGTAATTAAGATAGTTAAAACAGCATATTTACAATCTACTACAAAAATAGACAAGTATTAGAAAGTTTGAAAATTCAGCAAAGAAAACTGGAATATTTAGAAATTTATTTAGCGCTAAAAGAATAATACAAAAATATGTTAGATAAAGAACAAAAAATAAAAGAAACAGAAGTATCAAAAAATTATTTAAAACAGCATTGGATAGAATTTACCACAAATAGAACATGTATTTTTTTTTTGTAAATGGTAAAACTAAATTTACCTCTGTAGAAGTGTTAGGAGAACAAATTGAAATAAATTCTCTTTATGTTAAGGTCGTAATAAACACAAACTTATAGAAAGTAGGTAAAATAGAGATAATCTAAAAAAAATGGATTTGTTTGTATTACATATATCAGTTTAGACAAGATTTAGAAATTTGTTTACTTTCCTTACGAAGAACCATTTACAGAAACGAAAACAGATGGTGTTTCTACTTTTGACAGAAATTCTTTTCCTAAAATAATTTACATAAAAACATTAAATCTTTTCGAAGATAGAGATAATTTGCTATATAAGGAAAAATTTCAAAAATAACAATAGAAAATATAAAAGTGGTAAATATTTCTGGGATTCTAAAATTAACAGAATGTAATGATTAGAAAATTTATTAGAAGGAATACATTTGACTATTACCAATATTTCTGTTAAAGCTAATCGCGAAAAGGAAATACATAATTTTAAATTCGAAAATGTAAAAAAAAAAAAATTGGTTCTAATCATTGGTTACAAAAGGAAATGGAAAATAAAAAAATTGATCAAAATGACAGTATTAAAGTTAAATTTGATATATTTTAAACAGGCTGATGTTTGCTGTTTAATTATTGAATTATAAATTTGTTTAATTTTTCCTTTTCAAGATTCTATTTTAATTGCAGTAAATATTTATAAATATACATATTATATTTTTTATACAGCTTAATATTATTTCTGGATAGTTTTAATTTATGCCAACCAAGCTTTCTGTATAATTTTAATATTAGAATTGCCAATTGTATAGCATGGAAGAATTAAATCTTCTTTCGTGCTATAAATAAGGTAAATATTATATCCTAAATAACTAAATAATAACAGAAACCATTCTTTTTCTATAATTTCATTGGTTATAATAACTTCTACATCAAATTTTCCAGGGTAGAATTTCTTTTGGAATCATTAGTTTATCTATTTATTTCATTGACAAATTATTAAAATTGTAATTTTTTAAAATCTTTGCAATGAGGAAAAAAGAAATGTATAATTTTTTTTCATTGCAACGAGAAAAATCAATATTGTTCTAATTATTTTAAATATTTTATTTATGCAAATATTTATTGCAAAATGACAATTTATATAATGTTTTATATATATTATTCGGTTTATGGTATAAATTAAATCGACACATAAACGATATAGTTCACAGTTTGTGAAAGATTTAAATATAAATACCGTCGAACATATCGTAGGAAAAAAAATTAGTCAAAATTATCTCCGAAAGAAACTTTTTTTCGAACAAATGGTTGCGAAGGAAAAAAGACAAGAATTAATCGATTCATAAATTATTTTAACTGTTAAATTCATACACAAGATTTATAGTTATTTCTGGAACAAAAATTTTCGTACAAATAGTTGAAAATAAGACAAGATTTTATTTTTCAAATATTATACATGGAACAATGTTCTAACGCCAAGATTATAGAGTTATTTTTTTTTAGAAACAGAAGATGTTACCAAGTTATAAGAGAGAGATTAAACTGTTTATTAGACAAAGAATGCCAAATAGATTGCCTACACATAATTAAAAAAAAAGTTATACAGTAGTTACAGGTTACGATAAAGAGAAATATATGTTTATAGATTTATATAATTAAAAATTTAGTAGAGCGAAGTATATAATCCGGATTTTAAAAGAAATTAGCAAATATTACACGATATTACACGGAAGAAGATGTTTTGGATACTGATGGGGAAAGCGAAACAGATATTAAAGAAATAATAAAAATGAGAATCTTTTTACCGTTATGGGACATACCATTTTCAACCCTTGAGAAGGGGAAGCTATAGATGGCAGCAATGGCGCCCGAATTAGAAGAAAAATATTTTTACGACATTTTACACGTATATTTGTTTAAATAATAGAAAAAATTCCTTCGATTAAAAATTAAAAAAAAAAAAAAAAAAATCCTCGTTAGATTGTAATAAAAATATTCTTAGAAACCCGTGGGATGTTTGGATTTAGAAAAAAAAATATTTATTTTTGTTTAAAAAAAATCTAAAGAATATTATCTTATGCCCTGCGGGACGCTCGGATTAGGAACCGTAAAATTTTGATTTAATCTTAAGAATATTATCATAGTCCCTGCAAGACGTTTGGATTTAAAAAATAATATCATTTTCGCATCTTTCGTTTAAAAAATAATGGAACAAAACAAAGGAACAAAATACGATAAATGAAAAAATAATTAAATTTGTCGGTAGTACACTTTATTCAAAATAAAGCATTGGAACAGTGTTGGAACGGTGTTGTTACAGCGTTGTAACGAAAATCTTTGCAACGAAAATAAATTAATAATATTCTTCTTTTATGTATGTATATATATATATTTGCAAAGATAATAAAGAATAATATAATTTTTATTTGCAACGAGAATCTTTGCAACGAAACGAAAATTAAAACCAACGTTAAACCAAACGTTTAACACTATCCTAACATCAAACACAAAAAACACCCAACACCAAACACCAAAAACAAATGTAACAGTCGTTCGAACTGTTAAAAAGGCCGTTCGAACGTTAAAACACCGCCTTTTGCGGATTTGGGATTCTGGTTGCAAGTTTCAACAACGCTCCAACGCTGTTTTTTAAAAATAAAGTTTACTACCGAAAGAAAAGGGTAATATTTTCAAATTTATCATCTTTCGTTCCTTTGTTTTGTTCCTCATATTTTTTAATACCAAAGAAGCCAAAATTGTTATTTTTTAACTCAAGCGTCATGCAGGGACTTTGAAAATATTCTTATGATTTTCAAAGAAAAGAAATAAAATTTTTATGGTTCTTATACCGAGCGTCCCGCGGTTCATAAGAAAGTATTCTTTAGATTTTTAAACAAACATAAATAAAATTTTCTGTTTCTTAATCCGAACATCCCACCGGTTTCTAAGAATATTTTTTATTAAAATATAACATAAAAATTATTTTTTTATATTTAAACTAAATAACTTTTTCTATTTTTAAAACAAATTTATGTGTAAAATTTTGTTAAAATAATTTTCTTCTAATTCGGGCACCAGGCTAAAAATATACTAACTTTTATTATTTCTTTAATATCGCTTTCGCTTTCCCCGCCAGTATCCAAACCATCATCTTCGGTGTAATACCGTGTAAAAATCCTGTTTATATATATTTCCCTTCTAATTTTATTTTAATTATGTATTTCTACAAACGTATCTTTCTTTATTTCGTAAACTGTAATTTTTGTATACCTGTCTTTTAAGAAATTATGTCTAGGCAATCTATTCGGCATTCTTTGTCCAACAAACAGTCTAATCACTCCATTTTATCTTGGTAATATCTTCTGTTTCTAAAATAATATTTCTATAACCTTGGCGTTAGAATCTTCATCCATTTATAACATTGGAAAAATAAAAGTCTGGTCTTTTTTTCTAACAATGAGTACAAAAATTTTTGTTTCAGAAATAACTATAAATCTTGTTATAAATTTAACAGTTTTAATAATTTATTAATAAATTAATTCTTGTTATTTTAGTCTTTCCAACAATTTGTTCGAACATTTTCGCTCAGGAGATAATTTTAATTAAACATTTTGTTCCAACGATTTGTTCGAAAGTATTTATATTTAAAATTTCCACAAAATGTTAACTATATCGTTTATATATCGATTTAAATTGTACCATAAACCGAATAATATTTTTTATTAATATATATCCTTCGTCATTTTACTTAAGCTTTAGTATAAATTAAATATTTAAATTAATTAGAACATTATTTCTTTTTCTGGTTGCAAAAAAATGAAATTGAATATTACTTCTTTTTTTCTCGTTGCAAAGTTTTAAAAAATTAGAATAAAATTTTTTTTTTAACAAAATAAATGGTAAACTAACTATACCCAAAGAAATTGTATCCTGGAAAAAATATGTAGAAGTTATTATAACCGATGAAATTATAGAAATTAAATAGTTTCTGTTATTATTTAGCTATTTAGTATATAATGTTACTATACTTATAGCGCGAAAGGTGATTTAATTCTTTCATGCTATGCATTTGGAAATTCTTATATTAAAAATATATATAAAGATTGGTTGGCACAATTTTAAAATACCCAGAAGTAATATTAAGCTGTGTAAATATATAATATATTTATTTAAGAAATGTTTAATGCAATTAAAATAGAATCTTGAACAGGAAAAATTAAGTAATATATAATATTTAAATTAAACAACAAACACCAGTGTGTTGTTATAATTTTATATAATTTAACTTTAATCTTTTAATTAAGATCAATTTTCTTTTTTTCCATTTATATGTACTAGCCAATGATTAGAACAAAATTTTTGCATATTTTCGAATTAAAAATTTTATCTTACCTTTCCGCGGTAAGTTTTGACAGAAATATTGGAAATAATTAAATCTACCGTCTTTATAAATTTTCTAATCTTTTACATTCTGTAGATTTTAGAATTCCAGAAATATTTGACACTCTTATATTTTCAGTTGTTTCTTTACATAGCAAATTATCCCTGTCTTCGAAAAATTTTAATGTTTTTAAGAGTAAATTATTTTAGGAAAAGAATTTATGTTAAATGTAGAAATACCATCTGTTTTTAATTCTGAAATTGGTTGTTCTTTAGAAAAGTAAATAATTTTTAAGTTTTGTCTAAAACTGTTATATTGAATACAAAAACAAATCTTTCTTTTTAAATAATATCTTTATTTTTCTTACTTTCTATTAATATATTTTGTTAGGATCTATAACAATATTCCATTTTGTTCTCCTTAATCTCATACAGATGTAAATTTACTTTTATCGTTTGCCAAAAAATATTTATACGCTCCAATTGTAGTAAATTCTATCCACTGCTGTTTAAAATAATTTTTTGATTATTCTCTTGCTCATTTTATTTTTGTTATTTATCTGAGATATTTTTGTATTCTATTGGCGCTAAAGGAATATCTAAATATTCAAGGTTTCTTTGTTGAATTTTTAAATTTTCTAATTCATTGTCCCTCTTCTTAGTAGGTTGTAAGTAGTCCATATTATTTATTTATTTTATTGTATTAGAGGACAGTTCGCTGGTAATATTTATCCATTTTCGAAACACGAATAAAGTAGTAATATTTGTTTTTATTGTTCCTAATTCTCCTAAATTTATAAATTTCTGGCATTTTGAAAACAAGACGTGGGATTTAGAAAAAAAATTGTTTTTCTAGATTTTATAAACCAAGCTTGGTTTACAGAAATTGGACTCTCTGTTTCTTCTAAAAAAGTGTTATGGTTAATAGGCAACAGATTAAAACTATAAGCAGATTAAGATAATTAAACTACATTTTCTCTTTCTCCTTCATTTTCTGTTCCAATTTTTATTTTTATTCCTGTATAACTTTTAATATTTTTATTGCACCAATAAACAAATTGTACTATATTTTTACAAAGAAAGCAATAACTATTTTGTAAAGAATTGTTAATTTCTCCCATCGTTTAGTGTTATTTGTTATTATTTTTAAATAATCTGTTAATGGATTAAAATTCTTTTCGTCTTCAAAATTTCCGTTGGTATAGTTATAGATTGTAGCTTTTAATCTTGTAATTCCATTATTGTTAGCTAAAACAGAAGACAATATTTCGTTTTAATATTTCATCGAGACAATTAAAAAAATCTATAATATAACTAACGAGTTATTTATTTACTCCAGGGCGCGTTAATTGGTATATAAATTAATTGAAATATTTTACTCTAGAATTAGAGTTTATCCAGGTTAAACAATCTTTTCCAACAGAATTATTATAAACTATAACATAACATTTTTGTTTACATTTTACCTTCTATACGAAAATTTTAAATATTTGTTGACTATTTAATCATTTATTCATTGTTAAATACACCAGCAGAATCTTGTGCTACGTCTAAATCTTATAAATAATAATGTTCTATGGCTTTAAAATTTCTGGTAATTCTTTTCATAATATTTTAAATTTAACGTCTGCTAATTATATTTCATAAGGAGTAGCAACAGGATTTTTATATTTTTGTTTTATAATTTCTATAAATTTTCCAACAATTTATTTAACTCCATAACATTTTTGTGCTTTGGAATCTAAAAAATAACGAATTTTTGCTTTAACGCCGTTACCCTCTAATCCGAATTTAGAAAATCCTGATATTAAAATACTATTAAAACCACCGCAGGCTAGAATTTTACAAGAAAATTACTATTCTTAATTTTTCCTTCGCAATCTATAAAATCTGTTATTTATACAACCATAATAATATCCCTAAAAGGTTCTGTAATTGGTTAAAATTCTGTTAATTTTTCTTCTCCATTTGTATAAATCATGTCGCCAATATTTTTAACAAGATTATTATGATTTAAATTTTCCGTATGAATACAAAATCCAAAACTTTCGTTGGTGGGTTTCGTTTTATTACCAAGAATCCTGTTTATATATATTTCCCTTCTAATTTTATTTTAATTATGTATTTCTACAAACGTATCTTTCTTTATATCGTAAACTGTAATTTTTGTATACCTGTCTTTTAAGAAATTATGTCTAGGCAATCTATTCGGCATTCTTTGTCCAACAAACAGTCTAATCACTCTATTTTATCTTGGTAATATCTTCTGTTTCTAAAATAATATTTCTATAACCTTGGCGTTAGAATCTTCATCCATTTATAACATTGGAAAAATAAAATTCTAGTCTTTTTTCCATAATAATATCCCTAAAAGGTTCGGTAATTGGTTAAAATTCTGTTCATTTTTCTTCTCCATTTGTATAAATCATGTCGCCAATATTTTTAACAAGATTATTATGATTTAAATTTTCCGTATGAATACAAAATCCAAAACTTTCGTTGGTGGGTTTCGTTTTATTACCAAGAAGTTCCGCATATGTTATTATTTTTGTTGGTGGTAGAAATTTAATTTTGTTGTCTCTATTTATTAAAAATAAATTCTCATTAAATTTATATTAACGTAGCTGAAAAAAATTATAGAACAACCCAACCCAAAATATTAGATAGAAAAAACTTTTTACTGTTAAAAGACATAACATTTTAAGAAATCTTGTAACTGTTGAGAGGCAGATATATTTTTTAGAAATCATTTTACTGTTAAGAGACACATCCATTTTTTTTAGAAATCTTTGTACTATTAAGATGTAGAAAAACAATTAATTGATAAAAAAACAGCCCCACGCAAAGTTTATACAATCCCTAAGCCTAAAATTAATAACTTTTAGGTAATTAGAAGGTAGTTGGCACTGGGTAGTTGAACGTAAGGCGCTGTACTTTTCTTACCTATCTGACATTTATATGTTCAAAAATTTAGTAATAAAGTTTTAGATTATGTTAACATCGAATCTATAAATATTATTTATGAAAGAGTGAAAAAGTCTGGTCCTGAAAATAAGTTTAATATAATTACATTTTTAAAATAATATGCTTTATTTAATTAATATTTCCATTTTTATTTAATTATTTATAGTCTTAATTTCTTATTTCATTTTACATTCAATTGCATTCGTTAAATTGTATCTAAGTGTTATTTCCTTTCTACGGCGATTTTGTAAAAATATCTTGTTAAGAAAATTGTGAACAAACAGCCTTAATATTTCGATTATTCTTGGAAATTCATTTTTTTTTATTGGGGCAGCAATTAAGCCAGCTTTTGGAAACCAAGGAAGACAGCAACTCACCTCACCCCTTCTCGTAGTGCCTGAGTAATGAGGACAAGCACGACATAGCATATTGGTACCAAGTGAACCAGGTTCGTCACCAGCCAACACTCGTCTTATCAACAGCAGTCCAGTTCTCCTCCGGGGCTCGGGGGTCGAGTCCCGGTTGGGGCTGTTCGACCGTCGATGCCGTATACCTCATCAATTCAGATTTCGGTAAGATCATAAAATCTAGCAAGGTTGCAGAAATCCTCCACTTAATTTAATATATTAAAAATTCATAATATTGTGCTCCCCTTCTAAATTAGTACAACACACTATAACAGTTTTTATATTCCGATTATAGTAGAGTAAATTCCTGTTTATCTATAACAGTCACAGCCATTTAACACTAAATAACCCTTAATATGCCTGCAGTCTTGCAGTCATCTGAGCGAATCCCCCACATAATTTTTATTTTAGCAGTAGGTAATGCGCTATCTGAAGTATTATTCTTGCAGGAGTATAAAATATATTTGGAAAACGTGCTACTGTGTTGCGTGGAATCTTCTGTAATTCAGTGTTAAAAGCGGTTCCGCTTATAGGAAGAGCCCCCGGTTTTTCGCGATAAGAATTTTGCCCTAGTCTGTTTCAGCGCCTTACGTGCACATCTGCAGTTCTGCTTCATGGTTATTGGCAGCGTGTCTATGCGAAGGAACGGTATTTCATTTGACTGAGCCAATTACAATAACATTCCTGTAACACCACACGTCTGTGATTTGCCGGTAGAATACCAAGGCTCGTGACAGTTAAAATATCCAATCACTGACCTCGAAGCAGAACTGCAGATGTGCACGCAAGACTCTGAAAAACTGGGGCAAAACTCTTTTATCGCGGAAAACAAGGGTTCCTACTTACAAGAATTAAAACATGTATTTTTCTGGCTGCACTTTGTGGTAGAATTGAGAATATTATTGAAAGATAAACATTGCATGAAATATGTGCATTTTATATGGACAGAAACATATTGCAAGCTTGTATCGCGAAGTAACGTTTCAAACTGTTCCCTTTCACGGAACGTTTGCACCCATATATATTGCAGCCAGCTTCGAGCCGATTCGCAGAAAAACGCACCGAGTGAATGAGTTACGCGATGTGGGTTTTACTTCTAGGAATCTGAAATACCACGAGCCTTTATTTTGAAGGTCCCACCTGACAGGCTATTTTAAGTGAACGCGGCATTTGTCGTGGTTACGAAGTTAATTGCTTTGCGAGAGTTTCGAGAGCGGTATGCCGTTTCACTTTATAATATTCGCAATAACGAATGAAATATCATTAATTGGCGATTTAGAAAGCTCGTGAAGGTAGAATAAATCAACCAGAATTTCAGTTTGAAGTTGCCCCGTTATATAATGTTCATCTAACTGCATATCGAACAATTCCTTACTAAAACTGCTTTCTATCAGGGTACACTGTAAACTAATGTCAGTGGTAAATATACCACTTTGGTTAAATTGCAGTAATTTCGGTCAAAAATGAGCAACTGAAGTTTCTGAATCCAAGATAATTGTTTCAGTGACTATATGATACTGATTTAAAAGTCATTTCCACCTTAGCTCAGTGAATTTAACCTGTCTGTTAACTGTTTCCTAGTAGTTTATACAGGTTAACCAGTAAGAAACAAGATTGTAACTGTAATTTATGTGACTGACATTTCACTAATTGTAACCACTGATTTGAATGAGTAAGCGGATGAAATTTGCCATTTTGAGCGAAAAAATTGTAAGAAGTACATATAATCAAAACTACAACGAGGTGAAGCTGAATGCTCTCTTTTCAAAATATAGAAGAAAAAACACGAAACTAATACTACGTGTAATTTAAATGATAATGTATTGCGGATGTCGCATTTAGCAAGATATTTATCAGGTATAAAATGTGTACGATTATTTTTGCTCCCGTCATCTTAAAACACTGAACAGCATACCAGGCAGGCGTTCATCAGTTTCCTTGTGATCCACGGAACATGGTCACGTGACTAAAATATCCCACCATACTCCAGGAAGCAGCAGTTGGCGTAGTGTTTACAACATTCGCTTCTCACAAATATGTCCGGGTTCTGTTGCCGGCGGGCTCAGTCCCCGTATGTGGGAATCGTGCCGAACGATGCCACTGGGCAGCGGGTTTTCCCGGGGATCTCCCGTTTCCCCACCCCTTCATTTCTACGATGCTCCATACACACATCATTTCACCCCTCACCAGCGCTGAACACCTACACGTTGAGTTCTAACCAAAATCTCTTCGTTTCACTTCACATATCTACAACAACGGGTCAACTTTCGAAAACGCCTACTGACAATATATTTGGAACGACAATGAGCCCCTCGAGTAATTTTCAGTAAGTAATTAAATTGAAGCAGCATGAAAAAATAAGCCGTCCTGATGTTTTCTTTTTTAATTTGCGACCGATTTCACATAATTACAGTCATTTGAAAATTACGCTTTTCAAACTCCTGCGAAAACAGTGCGGCACAACATGGCCGCCGTCTGACGTCACAAGCCATCCGATTGCAGTGACAACACCGGGCAATGTGGGACGGCGCTTAGGTAAATGTGCTGGAGTTAAACATTTCGTCAAAATGTCGAATAACAAATGGTGTTTTTTTCCTCGTTGTACAAAAACAAAGAGTGAATTTTGCCGGCAAACTATTATTTCCGTCCGAAAAAAAAAAAAAACAATAAATTTGCGACAGAGATGGTTTAAAGCAGCGCGCTGAGACGTCAATGTTTCTGTGACTCTCTGTAGCTACCGTGAAACAAATGCTGTCGTGCTGTTAACACGGTAGACTTTACAAAAAAAAAAACCTGAAAATATGAGTTTGCCTAAACTTTAAAGTCACAAATTTAATTATAAACAGGTCATTCTGTAAACTAGAGCCTAATGCATGGTTGTTTTACTAGGCTTAAGGCCAAGAGTCTTTATTTATTTCAAACAAATGCAAATAACTCAAATATTTTTTAACCAAATATTTTGAAAAAAATTTGAGACTGTGTACAGTCATACGATACACAATTTTGCCAGAGCGGTTTTTAAAAATAATCTACCGTTTGCTCACAAAAAATTATTTTGCTTCATTTTGGCTTATTTTAACAACAAAATACGTGATATTTCAGGGGTAAAAATCTAAAAATCCGTTTGGTGTATTGCAACAGAAAAATACATGTACAAACGATGTATGTATTCATTTGCGTTAAAAAATATATTTTCGAAACAACTGCAAAACTAAAGATCGAGGCCTTTGGTTTTGACAGCTTTTATTGCAAAACAAATATTGTTTTTTATGTGTACCCCTATGTTATGCTAAAATGTTAGTAAGCCAAACTTGAAGTTTACTTGACCCCAACTATAAGCATTCGGCCCCTAACCTACTAATGAATATGTAGGCCTAGTAATGAACACACAAAATTCAAAAAATCACTCTAGCTCCTATATCAATTTTTCGGTTAGGTTACATAATTAAAGAAAACGAGATACACAATACCTTACGTTGATAAACTATATTGAGCCATTCATTTGTAGGTTATGGTGGAATTCAGTAGTTCTATGATAGGCCTAAGAAATCAAGCAGGCTTAGGTGAGAAGGTGAGAAGCTTATAAATTATTTATCAAGACTGACAAAAATATGGAGCCTATAAAACAATTTTGAATCACTGCAAGTAATACATTTTTTTATGTTGGTAGTTATCAGAAAACAACACATTTTAGGTTAAAGCTTACTGTGCTGTTTCATATCAACACAAGCCTGACCAGACTTTACCACTACAATGTGGTCATAACAAGGTTTTGTATATTAATATTTATTTATCCTTAGTAAAAATGGTCACGTTAATCTTTACAAAAGTCTTCAAATGCGTTGCAAACCATTTACACTTCAGCAGAACAAGCCTATTTTGAAAATTTCCTTTTAGCCACGGCGCCTTTCACTTCGGGGTTTAATATAGCACGTATTTCTTTTAAAGATTCCTTAACCATGAAAATATCAACTTTATGTAGATTGTCTGACTGAACTCTCACATATCCGTCAGCATCAGTCATCGTTAATTACATGTTAAAGCGCGAAAAACAGTATTGTTTACAGTCTAGAACTGGCCTGTGACGTGGACCAATCAAATTCGTTTTCATCCACGCCGTTTGCTATTGTCAAGACTTTATTTTGGCTTTTAATTAATAAATAACGCATTTATATTAAAATAATATATTCAAAATCATTATTTCGCGCGTTAAATTTAATATTTAAGTACATTAAACTGAATTCTGTTTTTCATGCAAGGGGCTCATTATTGCAATAAATCATTACTATTTGATTGGAATAGTTAAGGCCATTTCATACGCTCAAATATTTATTGAATTCAATTTATTGAATAGCACAAGGAGTCAAGAAATATGATTCTGTAAATATTGAAGGTCCCACATAAAAAATTATCACACCATTTTTAATCTAATGATACAGAAAATAAATGCTTATCCTGCACAACAGAAAAATATTTGGTTTAGCCAGTACAAAATTTCTCATTATTTTTGTATAAATTATTGTACAAAAATAAGAGTGAATTCTACCGGCAAACTATTATTTCCGTCTAAAAAAAATAAAAGTTGCGACAGAGACGGTTTAAAGCAGCGCGCCGTGACGTCAATGTTTCTGTGACTCACTGTAGCTACCGTGAACCAAATGCTGTCGTGCTGTTAACACTGTAGACTTTACAAAAAAAGCTGAAAATATGAGTTTGCCTAAACTTTAAAGTCACAAATGTAATAATAAACAAGTCATTCTATAGACTAGGGCCGAATGCATGGTGGTTTTACTGGGCTTAAGAAGTCTATACTATTGGTTTGGACAGCATATATTGCAAAACAAATATTGTTTTTTATGTGTACCCTTATGTTATGCTAAACAAGTTAGTAAGTCAAACTTGAAGTTTTACTTGACCCCAACTATAAGCATTCAATTCAAGACAATTACAAACATGTTCAAAACGAAAAAGTTTGATAAAATGCAAGGCGTTCAATAAATTAAAAGGCAAAATGGCCGGGGTAGTGACGTCGACATGACGTCACACGGAATTCAAGAAATTGACAGAAAAAGCAAAATTTAACTGTGTGAAAGTGGCTTAAATGTGTTCGTAGACTAATCAGGCTCTTGGGAAACGCTCGGGCACTGAAGGACGACTCTTTCACAATCACTACTTGCCACGTCACGTCTAAGAGAAGGACACTCAGCGGGTGTACAAGATTCGCTTAGACGTCTCACCTGAACGTTACTTTTAGAGGCGGACATATATTTTCGTATCAGGGTAGTGAAGATAAATGTACCTAGCGTGGTGGAGCTATGATAAAGCACTCATCTCGCATTCGGAGATCCCTGGCTCCGGTGATATTTCGGTTTTCCAGGGTTTTCCAAAATCACTCGAGGCGAATGCATGGTTGGATCTTTAAACATGCCCTGGCTGACCCCATCCTCCTCCCCCTCGTGTTACACAACCAAGGTCTTGTGCTGTTCGAGGGCACGTGAAACCAAATAAATCAAATATAAATAATGCATATAGTGCTTAGTTCGTTACCAGATACTATTAATGATATCGTCACCTCTACCAACGTATTAGTTCTACCAGTACTATGGACGATTTACTGGATGTAGTTTTTTTAGACTTAGTACACTGCAATGCACAAATTTTTTGGAACATTGTGATAGATCAACAATTTTCTTTTCCAGTTCCCTCAGAGGAATATGCATACCTGGCAGTGTCGGATCTAGCTTTAGGTTTGAGAGGAGCGGGGGGTAAGGGGTTTGTATTCCTGAAAAGTAGCTATGCTCACACCCCGAGTCATAAAAAAGGGGAAAAGGGGGGGTTCCGGGGGACCTCCCACGTAAAAAGTTAGCTATTAAATTGCAAAATGGTGCTTTTTAAGCCATTTACGAAAAAAACTAAGTATGCCACTTAACATATTTTGTAATATTTTACAGATAAACAATGCGTAAATGTTCAAGGGGTGTGGGTTCCCTGCTCCCCCCCCCCGCCCCCTGGATCCACGCCTGATACCGTGTCCACACAACGCATTGACATGATATTTGAAAAAGTTGCGCAATGGGAATGAATGAGTGGATGTAGTTTTTAGATACCGCAATGGAGTATGTACAGGAAACAAAATACAGCCATACACTCTCATTGAACCACCCTTTCTTTCAAAGATCATACCACGGAAGAATGTAATATGTCCCACATGGTTAAGTTTACATTTTTATGACCGGAACTGCTGAAAAATGGCACTGTAACTATTACGTTTAATCATTTCTGTGCATTTATGTATAATAAAACACCACACGGCTAAAAATTCACTGAAAATAATTTTAAAGGTACCCACCAAATGTAGTATTCTGTGAAATTTTACAAAGTGTAAATTTATAAACGGTGTAATTTACCGTGCCACGCCTATAGTTAAGGAAGGATATCCCGAAAATTTTGTTAATATTTTTTAAACTTACACGCGATGTGGTTTGTTTTTAGACATGCTCATACTTTGCGACTTTTATTTACTGTAATAAACATTTTTTTGCGTTCATAGTTTTTCTTTAGAGGCATGTACCAAATTTCCATAAAACAGTTTTATGCAATAAAGGAAGACCAACCAATTTATCGAAATAAAAATAGGCTAATTTACACTGAAGAACAGCATCACGGGCTATGAGAGGACACGTAAAAATCACACTATTAAATTTTTTGTGTTAAAAATAAAATAGTAATATTTTTTTTTTTCAAATACAAAAAAATTCGATGTGGCTTGCGTACGTGTCTTGACATAGTTCGTGACATTATTAATCAGAGTGAATTTTTTTCGTTTCTGTAAGAATGTTGGTTATAATTTCTTGCATATAACCATTTTACGCAATTTTATCTTTAACATACTATAATACAAAAACAATTAAAGCTATAAATGTTATATTACAGTACAAATTAGTCATAATGTATTCCTAAAAAACAATTAATATCTCGTACAAATATAAATTAAACAATTATATTTTTCTATTAACAGCACCCGTAAGCGCCGTGTGCATAAGAAACAATGCAAGACTTCATATTTATTAAGATGTCGCCTTATTGGTTTCTGGTGTCTGTATGTTGAAAGTGCACAAACCAAACCCATTTAGGCGGCGCATTCAAATATCGACCACTGGCAGCCGAAACAGCCGTCGACTGCTATCTACCGTCGGGGAAAGATAACTATCTCCTCTTAAAGTTTCGGAACAGTCCGTTATACGCCGGGGTTGTTTTGTCGACATTGTAAAGAGTTATTTAGATTATATGTTGGTGTTTGAGTTCGCCATTTAAATTCCTGAACCAGACACTCGTTCAGTTACAACAAAAAATATCAAAGGGATGAGATCATTTAATTTATGTATGTATCACGAGTCACAAACACATCTTGCGTATGTGCTTATATGTAAATGCGTATGTTATAATAATTATTTTTGTTTTAAACGAAATTAAGCGTCATGATTATTTTAATATTTTGCACAAGCCGCGGAATTCAAGAATATTTACAGTAAAAGTTGTAGTTACTTTGTCAAATGAATACGGTACCAAAAAAAAAAATGTTAAAATTTTCGATACTTGTTTAAGCTTAATCTAAAATATAACATTTAGTTTTATATTCCTTAGTTCGAAAATAAAGTTTAAATATTGATACGTTTAAAACTGTTACTCATCTCGTTGCTAGTCATGTGAATTTATCCGGGGTGAGGTTGTTTCAGTTGAAGTTATAATTTTGCTCTAAATTAAAAATAATGAATGGTTTTAGTAGCTTCGAAAGTCCGAATTTTTTAATTATTTGGACTACTACACATTCTGTGACAATCGTACGGTTATAAGTGTAACATTATAGTCCGCCAATACAGCACAAGCAGGTACATTACATTGAAGGTGCTGTAATGTAAAAATTTAATTTTATTAATGTAACAGAAACGTGACAGGAAACCACCCTGCATTCGCACTAACTTCCTTCGTACATCCAACTGTTTTTTTTTTTTGTGAATTCGATAATGTTACGTCCTGAAAACATCGAAAATGAGTCGTTTCTCCTACGTCGACAATACGATGTCTGGCGACGTTGACAATATAACTTTTGGATTCGTCGACAATGGGGCGTCCTTTGCACGTCGACAATATATTGTCTTGACAACGTCGGCAATACGTCATCTTAGCAACATAGACAATTATATATATGGCTACGTCGACAGTATGTCGGCCTTGCAAAGTCAAAGATCTCACGTTCTTCAAAGTCTAAATTTTTCCATTAGGTTAATTATGATATTTTGTATTTTAAAAGTTTCTTATCCGATATTAATGGGTTATCCTCACACTATAAGGCAATTATGAAGACTAGACATATGTCTTAATAGATTTACGTATCCCAAAAATGCTGCTGTAGAATCACATATCGATGATGTTTAACTGCAACCTAGTAAGTCAGGACAGGCAAAAGCACTTTAAAAATTTAATAATAACTGTATATCTCGTAATAACTGTTTATACATCTTTACTATACAAAAACATAAATTTGAAATAATATCACACATATAAATCAATATATAGGTACGCCTATAACAGTGACATCAAAGTTGGCTGTGTATTGGAAATTGCATTGTTTCGACATACGCCGTTGCAGTTCAACACCATCGATATACAACTTGTATTTAAAATATTTGTTGGCAAAACTGTCCGCTTTATTCCCATATTATTCAGGTGACACCTATATTTGTTTTAGATTACACTTTTTTATTTTATGGCATTGAATAGAACTACATAAATAAATGTGTATCAGGAAACATACCGTAGAAAACTTACTGGAATCTTTATTTCCTCTGACACACAAGATTGGGAGCTGCCGGAAGTTAAACTGTAAAGTATGCACTTGCGTTGGTGCTGCGCTTTTCACAGTGGTTAGAGCACTCGCCTTCCACCATGGCAACGTTTCCCGGTGGCGTAGGTCCTAGGATTGTTGCATGTAGGAATCGTGCCAGACGATTACGCTGTTGGACGGGTTTAACTGAGAGTCTCCTGTTTCCTCTTGGAAGAGTGAAATTTCGTACGTTTAAGAAATATTGTTCACTTTCCAGTTAGAAATATTTTCTAACAAAACACTAGTACATATTCGGATGCCGCATTTCTCCTGCGAATACCAAATGGATATAGAGTCAACCCACCCTACTTCGTGAAACTAATACTTCGAACTTCAGTAAAAAAATTATATTAAACATTTTTGTTGTGATCTTGTGTGTGGCACATAGGTCACTTAATGCAGAAACAACACATTACTGCTATGTGTTGGTAATCTAGCGAACTATCTGTACAGATCCTTCTCAATTTTGTGAAGCCCGTAAAGTGGTTTGCCACGATATTAAGACCATGATTCTTCATTTCTACCACTTTTACGATAGTATTTTTTAAAAATCCTAACCGAAAGCAAATATCAGAAACCTGTTTTGGCTATGCCAGTTTATTTTTTCAAGGAAAAATACACATTGCTTTCAGCTAATTATGCAGGTAAAGACGTTCTCATTAAATGACCTAATTAGCTAAATATAAATAATTTTTTGTCTAGAAAAATTAGACTACTTAATAAAACAATTTTTAACAAAACTGTGCTACAGTTTTTCGACATCTGCTCTCGTTTACGAATAAAAATAACTATCGTGAAACCAGTACAAATGGTGTATCATAGCCTTAATTAAGCTATATCACAGACTAAATAGTAACACAGACGTGAAATGACGTGGCGGCTCGTTTGGTACAGGCGAACTTCACCTCTTATTGGCTGCCAGAGGTTGTTGATGCCAGCCCCGTGTATATTTCGCTCGTCCATATTACGGCATGTTTCCCATTGGTTAGGCTACCGGCTAGCAGGGTAGTCGCCTTACGCAGATTGGCGGTAGGCGTCTCCGCCATGTTGCTGGCCAGGGAAGCCATTTTGTTGGCGTGTGTGGCTGAGTTCGCCTTCCTGCTGGCTATTTCACTTCTGTATTCCTAAATCTTCTGTGGCTATATCACGATTTATGCCCAGTTTTCCCTACATTGCAGAATATTGACTCATTTGTTTTTCTGGTAATTTCCGGTTTATAATTCATGTTCTGCGATTGCTCAAGCCAAATTAATTACACAAATTTACTAATGTCATCTTTAAACAGTTCCTCGTGTCATATTGTGTCAATATCATCACCAAATATGGGTAAATAGATAGGACACAATAGTAATTAATCCAAGATGACGCCGGCTGTTCAAAAGTGGGATAGTTACAAGATTGTGCTTTTTACATAAACGCAAGTTTAAGTGCTTGTTTTATTTATTTATGTGCGAGTCACTACTAGTCGAAATAATATTGTACGTAACTGACACAAACGAAATAATTTTCGATCATTGATTCTGTTCCATTATTGCCGATGCCACCGAGAAGGCACAAGGTATTTAAGAGCTACTCAACACTAACGGAACTCAGCGAGGGGATAAAAGAGCTCAATAGGCTCGACGTCGACGTTTCGTTTTCAAGTACCCGTAGTGCTATCTAGCGGCCACCGGTGGAACTCATTCCTTCACTTTCCTCGCGTCTCTTAATCGATACAACGCGACCCAAGCACCACACCACGTTATTAAACGGAATTAATCGTTGGCAGCTGCTTATATTGAATGGATCTCGATAAACCTTTCACATGGCCGAACGCTGGATGGAAAATTGCCGGGAAGGGTGGGGGAATGCTGTAACGAGGCCAAGACCCACTCCACCCGAAATATTTGATCTTAGATAGAAACCGAAATGTGGTCCTGGTCAGGGGCGTCATTTCAGGTTTTTCCAGGGGAAGGAGGGGGGGGGGCAAGATTTTGTTTTCTGACGACAGTGACCTTGTTGCATCTTTTTTATTAATTAAGCATGTATAATTTAGATACTTTAATAATAACCTTCAGTTTTATGTCCTTAAAGCATTATTTACATTAAAAAATACAAAAAATATATTTATACACAAAAATTCCAAATCCAGGGGGGGATGCATTTGCCCCCCCTATAGCCCCAAATGACGCCCCTGGTCCTGGTCCTCTTTACCTTACGAAAACCCTGTTTATATTTTATAATTGTACCAGATACTTTTTTTAATTTCGGACACAAAACGTAACTAAATTAGTCTTTCATAAAAATTTTTTATCTCCCAAAGGTTTTTGCGTAATGGCTTGTTCAAGTCAAAATGTTTATGTTTCCGTTTTAAGGACTACTCTAAAATTGACATACCAAACTGAAAAAATTCAATGTGAATATAATGTTACGTACATAAAAACAAAGAACAAAAAATGTTTGTATTTAAATAAAAATGCTGAAATATAAAACAAAAATTAAAATAATTAAATATTTAAAAAAATTTAAAAATGTTTTATTTTGTGGTTCAACGTAGATGAACTTGTAGCCTACAATGTCTTTATTCACTGTACTTTTTTTCAGTTTGGTAAGTGAGTTGGTTTTAGTGTCGTCCTTAAAACGGAAAATGCAAATTTTGGCTTTAACGAGCAATTCCGCAAAAACTATGGGAGAAAAATATTTTTTCTAAGAGAAAAATTTGGTCACATTTTGTGTCAAAATAAGAAAATAAATATCTTGTACAAGTATAAAAAAAAATCATGATGATGGAAATTGTGGTACACCGCGCCATTAAATAGCACCATTTTGTACCTAAAATAAAAAAATTTCGGGGATCGGAGTTACTTTAAAACATTTCTAAATTCTGGACAACATAACATTTTTTTGTGTAATAAAAAGCTATGGTTACTGTAGTACAGTGTCACGTGTAACAGAACGTGGTATCAAAGCCTGAATAACTAAAACTTACACTGTAAAAATATTTCCTGAAATGTTTGGGAAGTAATTAACATAAACGCAGTATGGGACAGTTACCATACTTCCACCTTGTAAATATTCAGACTTTTACACTTGTTACAATACAAGTCTGGTATCTTCAGTATGCATTTGACTGTTTTATAAAAATATTAAGGAATTCTACCATGAATGTCTGGGAAACAATTCTATTATACCTACTTTCTTAGAGCTCCTATACGAACGTGTGGCAAATTTACAAACTATTTTTTCGAGTGTATATTCATGAAAATTACAAAGAGGTTCCCTCTCCCTTACCCGAAAAATATTTCGGTGTGCGGCTCTTACGACTTCCTTCTCTCTTACATACAAATATATTTTAGCCGTCATTCTAAAGGCGAGACAGGCTTATGAGAACAATTTCATGTGTGTTTGTGTGAGTGTGCCTGTATGTGTCCGTGTATGTTTTTCTGTGTGAGGCGGTCTGTGAGTGTCTCCCACACCCCAAAAACGTTTTGAATCAGTCAACCGAATTTCCTCAAACTCCGTGCAATTAGTAGTATGTAGCAAAATCATATTATACATATTATTCAAACAGTGTGCGCTTATTAAAAAATTGGCGGCCTTTTGTAAAAAATTTATCTTTATGTCATGTTTAGTGAATAAATTGGCCGAATAGGAACACGGTATGAAAAAATTATACAATAGTCAAATAACATTACTAAATAGAACATGTCTACCAAATTTGATAAAATTCTGAAATTAGCTCTTCAGACATCTCGTGTGAACCTACATTTTTTAAATTGCCACCATTTTGAAACTATGTATACAACATTTAAATTGCCACCATTTTGAAACTATGTATACAACCGAAAAATATACCTAAGTCAAGATAACACCCCACTGTAAAACCAAACGTTTACACAAAACACGTAATATATTGCACTGACTACTGCCAACTTAAAGCACGTAAAAATAATGTAGATGGATTGCTATTACAATTTTATTTAATGCATGAGATACTTTTTTTTAGAATAGCAGCGGCATCTATTTTAGGTTAAGGGTAATGATATACACTGTAAAGTTTAACAAATTCTAACCACTTGGTACTAAAAAACGTAGGACTCATAGAATATATTTTTAGTATATTTTAGTCACATTTGTAAGATAGTGATGCATGGGATCATAATGCATTTAATTTATAATGAAAATTCCACTCGATTTACTTTTGACAAAATCAAAACATAATTTTGTTTTAGGTCTGTTTTTAATTTAAATTAATCCATTGTTGGCGGGTCATTATGCCTTGCCTCTATACTTCTTAAGATGCGATTCACGGAAAATTTTGAATGTTTTATAATTTGTACATTTGTACGAGATACGGTTTGTTCTGTACACATAAAAAGTGACTACATTTTACTATAATGAAATCATTTTAGCTTTCGTAGTTTTTGTACAGTGGTATGCCAACGGCAAAATTTGTTTAAAACGGTTTTATGAGTTAAGGGAAAGCAAACTGACTTGCAGAAATGAAGTAATTCACATTGATGAACAGTGTCGTGGGTCAAGATGTGTATGAACGCCACATTTAGTTATTTTTTGTGTTTAGGAAATATTCAGAAAATTCGCAATTTATTATTTTTAATTTAGTGTAATTGGAACAAGTAAGTATAATACTCTTCACCAAAATTAGTGGCTCTATTTACCATGATTATAGAGGCATGGAACTTAGTCAATTTTTCTACGAAAGTACAATCAGGCCTATTATCCTATATCAGTTTTTATGAGGAACAATGTTAAAAACGAAGCACATCCGAAGTTACCCGATTCTTAATAATTTCCCCCAAATGTTCCTTCAAGCTAAAGGCAGCGAATATATTCGGTACCAGGTTATGTTTTGTGTGGACGTTGCTAATGTTGTGAATCGTAAACGGAAGTCAAACACCTAGCGCTGACATCTTTGTGCAATTAAGCATTAAATCACTGTCTTTCTCGCCTTCCTTATTTGTTTCAGATTAATTAAGACATAGTTCAATCAATGGTGTATTAACATTTATTCAAACAAGGAATGAAGACAGTTAAATGTTATCATTGTACATAATTGAATAACTTTATATTACATAATTTACTGTACTAGTTCAATATTTTTGTACCATTATGTACGGAAATAGATCATACTGTTGCAATAAAACAAACACTAAATAATTATTTCATCGTTCCTTCGAAACCTACATGTATTTATAATTTGATTTGCCAAATTCGAATTTTTATTTCCAACAGATCAGACTCCAAACGACAGTAAACTGGTTAGACCAAACATGACGTGTCGCGCCGCGAAGATCGCATCTCCCCATTGGCTACAAGTTCCGTGGTAGAGTGACAAACATACTGTAAATCCGTCACGCAGTTGATGACATCACAGAGTCTCGTGGTAAACGGAATCACATTACTAGGGAAAGGAGTATTTCACGAGTTAATGTTAGAATCCACTGTAGAGTGTATCTTCAGGCTGCGACAATTCGTCCAAGAGCTGCTGCTTACAGGAACAGCTTACAATAGACGAAAATACTGCGTAGTGGACTCTAAAAATAGTTAGTAAATTTGCCGCACATGCGTATTCGAGCGCTAAGAAAGTAGGTAAGGTATAATTGTTTCCCAGACATACATTGTAGCATTCCTAAACTTTTTATAAAACAGTCAACTATAAACTAAAGGTACTAGACTTATGTTGTAACATGTGTAACAGTTTGCATATTTACAAAGAAGAAAAATGGTGACTGTCCCATACCGCATTTAGGTTAATTATTTCCTATTCATTTTAGGAAGTTTATTTACACTGTGTGCATTGGGCACTGGATTCTGACACGCGTGAAATTTTTCTTTATTTAAACATACTATGCTTTGGCATGTACAGGAATGTGAAGTCTAGTCTGAAACACAATAACAGGAATTTAGTAGGCTCCTAGTTGTTACGAGTGTGTCATTTAGGCGTTTTTTTTACTGCGGTTTGTCGCCATGATAGGTATTTTTTATTCACATTGGTGCAAAAAATTCAAAACTACGTGCACTTATAAGGTGCACAAATTTATGTACGCGTTTTGTAAATTAATGCACCGCTCGTTCGCATATATTGTTTTGCTTGATCTTTGCTTATTTTCATAACAAAACTGGTGATGTAATACTCCAAGTGCAAAAATATGAATAACTATGAGGTTTATGGCTACCAAAAAATTAGGTACAAATTATGATGTTTTTGTGACAAAACAAATGAGGCATTCTTCGATATGAACGAAATCATGTTTTTAAAAACGTATTTTCAAAACCACTGTTAAACTACCGGGCATCCATGGAGTAGATAGCTTAGAGCTGAGATGTTTTTTGAAGTTAAACACATCTGCAAGTGTTTTACAAGTTAAAGGCTTATAAGAGATATAATGGTTTGTCGCGGGAAAACCTGATGGTTTGCTGGATTTTAACATATGTTCAGCTTATTAGACGATTACTGGCTCCAGCTTGTACTTGGAGCTGTTGTCCTATTTGACTGAGCCATTAAGAACACCGCTACTGTAATATTTGATGCCTGTTATTGGTCTGCAGATAAATACGTTGTGTCAGAAGTACATCACCGAATTATATATGTTGTAAGAAACTGCAGTGTATTCAACGGTATGTTGGCTCAAAACGTTGTCGCGACATACCATCATTAGGGCCATGAACATTTCGCGAAAAAAAATTTTTGCCTCAGTTTGTTTCAGTGCCTTACGTGCACATCTATGCTTCATTGTTATTGACTGAATGTCTGTGTGAAGTGACGTCTCTCATTTGACTGTGCCAATCACACTAAGATCACACCACACGTCTGTGATTGGCTGGTAGAAACCCAAGACACGTGGGAGTTAATACAACCAATCTCTGACTATGAATCATAATTGTAGATGTGCAGATAAGTCACTGAAACGAAATTGGGCAAAATTCTTGTCGCGAGAAGTTCACGGCCCTAACCGTCATCTCTAACTATAAGTAAAGGAACAGTAAGGATGGATACATTTTACGCAAAAAATAGATTTCACAGAAGTGTGCATTTAGTTTTCTTTGGTTTTGGATAACTAGAGGACCTGGATTTTCGCGGAAAGATTTTTCCAAATCGTGTTTAAATGACTTACGTGCACATCTGTGGTTCTGTTTCAAAGTCAACGATTGTACGTTATTTACTGTTAGCGTCTTGGGGGTTGTATACGCAAATAACAGACGCGTGGTGCCGCAGTAACCTTGTGATTGGCCGATTAAAACCAGACACGAATCTGCTCTAGCACACGCTGCCAATAACCACGCAGGAAATCTCTGGAATTGTACGTAATGCATTGAAACACAATGCTGCAGAAATATTTCCGTGAATGTCCAGGGCCCCCGTGGGTAACGGGCTATCGGTAGAGACACTGGAAAATCGCGAAAATATTTAACATAGTCTCCAACAAACTGTTGTATCTCAATCGTGACATGTGTGAACAGTTTTCTGGCAAACCACATATGTTCTGTGTTACAACTGTACAGTTCTAATTGGGTCTGTTGAAGAGGGACACGGTACTTCATATAAACGATAGCCAATATAAGTGCAAAACCTTCAGTGTTATACATAGTATGTTGGAGTCTAGCAAACAATCAACTTTTCCCGCGATTTACCAGTGTCTCTAGCTATCGGTACGGACATAAGTTTATAGCGTGGAAAGTTGATTTTTTGCTTCTTATTTTAGTTTAGCTTAGAAACAGAAAATTTCGCGAGTTCAATGTCCAGCCAGCATTTAAGAATCTACTATTCTATGAAATATGCATACTCAAACCACGTCTACCCGTTCATTGTCTGTTCCCGTGAGTAGCCGCTAGCGGATAGAGACATGCAAAGTTCGCGTTATCATTTGGAAGCAAACTAAACTTCACTTTCCTGTACGTAATAGAGCATAATCTGTGATTCAATTGGCCACGAATTTTTGTGTGTAGTCATTTACGTGTGTTACGTCTTTAAAGAGATTGGACTCTCTACAGTGTAAGAATTTTCCGCTGCAAGTCACGACAATATCGGCCAGCGGGAGGCGTCGAACGAGCCTATAGTCACTTCGAGTCTAGTCAGTGTCAGAAAATGTCTCTACTAATGGATACGTGGTCGGGGCCTGAGTACAGTGGATTCTAACATGTGTGTAATTGTACTCACGAGCTATTTCTTTCCCTAATAACAGGTTTATGTCGGACATAATTCATCCATTGGTGCCGGGTTTTTATTTAACTAGCCTAATGGATGGTGCATCACAACTGGACGTTTCTGAATTGGGTGGGTTAGTTGCCAAGTGGTGTAAGTCACAAAAAATCGAAAATGGATTTTACACCACTATAGAATTCCTGCAGTGATGTCTACATACTTACGAAATGGCGTGCGTCCTAGTCCACTACATTTTTCCATTACATTACGTATTAAATAACGTAATCCCTGAAGTTTAACACAGATACAAACATTAGATTCTCTCTCCTGAAATATTTGCATTTCGTAAGTATGTAGACCTCACTGCAGGCAATTCTATAGTGGTGTAAGTCCATTTTCGATTTTTGTGACTAACACCACTTGGCAACTAACCCACTCAATTGATTGTCCCTTACAACCGTCGTACGAAGCATCGGACTCGACACTGTTTTGAGAAATACCCCTTCGTGAAAGATCCTTGTGATTTTCCCGTTTCGTGCAAAATTTTTTTCACTAAACATCAGTGGCTGTGGTAACAAGGTTAAACTAATCCATGATGGCGACGGGCGCTCGACCTTAGGGCGTGCGTGTGATCTGGCAACGCTGAGAGCAGGAGAGAGGCATTGCATGCTGCCTACGTGGTAGGCGTACACAGCGACCTACCAACCACCCCTCGTAGCGGCAACATCAACTCGACCAGTCGAGGTGGTGGGCGATTAAATGAGGTAGATAACATTTACTGTCAATGCTAGCAACTTCCGTTTACTGTTACGCAGTGCCTATATATATATAATACAAAAAATTATTTGAATCTTTTTTATATTGCAGCCCCCACAACAAAGATAACATTTATTTTATTAATTTTATAAAACATGTGCCTTAGATGCGATTACAGCTAAGCTGGTTTAAATTAGTACATATATGAATGCGACCAGCAATAGCTTAAGTTAGTGGCGAACAAAAATTTTTTTCAGGCTGGGGTCGTTGGAATGAACGCGGAGTGAATGTCCACGCGACCTGGCAACGCTGGCAGGAGGAGAGAGGCGTTGCGTGATGCCTACGTAGCAGGCGCACACATCGACCTACCGGCCTCCCCTCGTAGCGGCAACGTGGACTCGACCAGTCGACGTGGCGGGCGGATCAATACAGTCACCAGGCTCTCCGGGTGTCCAGGAACTAGGCTCCGCCCAAGCCTTCAGCTCGCTCCCGGCAGCCGTCGAGACAGCGCGCGTGTTCCACAGGTGAGACAGTCTCTTCATATTACATCACGCCATTCTCTATCTCTTCTGCTCTCTCTTGATTCCCAGGTCGTGTGATTGGTACGTACACTTAATTTTCTCGAGAAGATTTTTGCGCCACTTTGTTTCAATTCCTTACGTGATCTCCTTCATAGTCAGTGATTGGATGTTTTTAACAGTCTGTGTCAACCCGCTAATCATAGACGTGTGGTGTCTCAGTAAGCTTATTCTCATTTGCACGGTTAAATAAGTGACGCCTCTACGCATAGACATGTTGCCAACAATGAAAAGTGCATATGTGTACGTAGGTAATTGAAACAAAGTGGAATAAAATCTTTTCGCGATTGGAGAATTATTTACTGGCCTCTTGCACGCTGTTAGATAGAGTTAGCGCATATTTCTGTCAGTCTAATTTCTGCACAGGTAAGTCAGAATTATTTATAGTTAGCGCTAAGAACCACTTCCCTCGGAACAAAGTGCTCCTTCACTGATAGCGACACGGTTTGTGAACCACAATATCATTCTAAATTCATATAATGGGCAAATGTGCACTTGAATAATGACAATCAGAGCATGCTTGTGTATAAGCTTTGATTAGTCCATCCATATGTTTGTGTCTCATATGTGCGTATGTAGTTTATACATGCTGAAGGACCATGGGTCAGCGAATAACAAGTTAAGGTTAGCAGGCCGAATCATGGTGTATAATAATTGTTCTATGCTATCAGCAAGCTGTTACTACAGTTTTAATATGTTTCCAAAACATTTTATAACATACGGCTCATTTTGTTTGTTGCTGGACGACGATGTCTACAGACAAACCAATGCTGTAAATTTGAACCAACAAATTTAAAAAAATTGGAACGTTTTTAATGTTTGCACTCATGGGTGTGCCTGGTCGGGAAAGGGACACGCCCACTGAAAAAACTATGTTGGGGGATAGTCTCAACAAAAGTAAATTACATAAAAATATGTAGTAAAATATAACTTAAACATTACTACCAGCAGTATGTTCGAAGTTTTTAAATAACAGTTGCTTAAACAGTCTCCATTTACCACCTTGAAATCGACATTTTACAGTGTGAGAACCCCAGGATTCCTTCCACATATTTAAAGCGATTATCGATACATCAGCCTCTGGAAATACTTGCAACCCCCCCCCCCTTTATTTTTCAAAGATTAAATGCCACGTACCCATATGTTACCCGCTATATTGAAACCTCACAAAAAGTATCATTTGCACGTTATATAGGACTGTATATTTGATAGCTCCAGTTTAAGGATGTTTTTTAATCACATGCTGACAGTGAGGTTGTTACTGATAACTCGCCATCCATTCGTTGCCATGGAACTATAATATGAGCTTGGCAAGAAATAGTTTTACAAGATATAAACTCCCGTTTCTGTGCTCGTCTATTTCCCAATGACTTCTATACCTGTAAAATCAGCATTTTTACGCTGACAGACTAGTTTCAAGACTAGCGTTTGTACTGAAATGCAATCTGTGGTTTCTCTGGCTTACGGTCATAATATATTATTGATCTGGTGAATTTTTCCAGTAGACTTGTCACGTTCTGACTGGACTTTTATCTTTGAGGATAAGTATTATTCATAGCTAGACCATTGTCATTTGTCATGAAGGATTGTATCAGCTTGAGATTCGATTTCATGGCAGATACTAGCGCGAATAAAGTAGGGCTATGCCAATAACCTTACCAACTGGCGTAGCCTTCTCCTAAGTACTCGACGTTTTAAATTGCATTTAAATGCTGCATGGATTGTTGTATTAGTTGGCATGTGGTGTTCGCAAATACAAGAACCAGTGGCGTTCCAAATGCTGCATGTTGTTTGAAACACCATATCACTTGGTTTCCTGTTCTAAATTTGCTCATGCATGGTTAAAAACATATGTATAGTTAGTTATAAGTGACAAAAACTTAGGTGTAAGCAATCTTTGATGGGCACATTTTATAGAGGAAACGAACTCAGAGATAAGTATCAAAGGAAATATTGGCCTTAAGAATGCCAGAAAGAATATTTAAGGGAGTTAGCGGGGGAGTCCAATAGAAGGTTTAAAGGACAGTGGTTTGGCCGATATTAGAGCATGCAAGCATGCTGCTTAAGAATGGTATTCATATGCGGAAGGAGAGATGAAGGACAGGAAAAAGGTTACTAATAAGGTCAGTAAGGTAGGTGAAGAAAATAAGGAAGGCAAAGATGAAAGGTGTGAGAGCGAAGATGAAATGAAGTTTAGGCCATCCACAATATTATATGAGTTAAAATGGACAGCTCCGAAGGGCAGGCGAAGAATGGAAAGTTCAGTCATGATGTATTAAGCGGTGAACAGAGTGGGAGGGCGGGGAAGTTTTAGGTTGTACAGAGATAAAGGTACGAATATCAGTAAGGTACACATGTTTTGGTGGAGGATGGATCAAGGATGACAGTCGTGAGAATGGTCAGGGAGTGGAATGTTTTCAGGGATGAGTTGGTGACGTTTATGGGGCTATGCAGCCTAGTGAAGTTTTGCATAGGTAGATGGAGTTAGTATTTTAAAGGTGCTTGCCACTAGGCGGAAGCCCAATCGCCCAGTCTGTAGGTAAAACCAAATTCTGTTGGTTCATCACATTTTCGGCTGTGCCACTACTCACATGATCTTGTTGGTATCGCTACTTAAGAGTAACTGTTTCTTAGCCAGTAGTCAATAGTGAACGTAAGGTTTTTTTACTACTGCCAGTTTGTAAACTACTACAGCTTGTTAAAATAAAGCTAGCAGTGAAAAGTAAGAAAGAAAGTAAAAATATATACAAAAACTCTAAGGATAGCAAACAAAAACACAATAAAACATATTTCAATAACGTTATTTACAAGACAGTCTCCATAATTCCTTAATTTCTGTGACGTAAATTCTGATCGCGGTCCATATTTTTACGTATATTTGGTTATCATGATCATAGTTTTAACTGGAGACCTATTAAGCGATGTCTCGTTCACACGTTCGGACAATCCAGATATCGAAAAGCCAATCATAAGGCTTGATTTCTCCCGGACAAGTCGTACGGAAAAAGTTAACCTCATCCAGAACTATCTGTATTGCCGTCCATACGTACACAAATCGGTGTACTGTATCATTGGTATACTGAAAATACTACTATGTGTTCTGTGGATGTATTACTTCTTTTTGATAGGGTATATTTGCACTATACTAACGGCCATTTATTATTAGAGACATGCAACATTCGTGTTATCATTTGGTAGCAAACTAAACTTCACTTACCTATACATAACAGAGCATAATCTGCGATTCAATTGGCGACGAACTTTTATGTGTTGTCATTACGTGTGTTACGTCTTTACAGAGATTGGCCTTTCTACCGTGTAAGTATTCTCCGCGGTAAGTCATGACAATATCGATCAGCCGGAGACGTCGAACGAGCCTATAGTCACTTGGAGTCTACTCTGATTTCGCATGTGTCTACGAATTGTGCTCTGGTATTTACAAGCCTGGAACTAACTAATAACGTGAATTTTACAGATCTCTTGGTACTACCCGCATTCTTAGGATTCTTTAATATCCTGCTGTGGGTTCCATACAGAGAATTTTAACTAAATTTTACGTCCGAAATGGCATAGATTTTCTTAAGCTTTATGAAATACTTATACATGCACACACTTTTATAATTTTAAGTTATCTGGTAACTAAAGGGAGGAAAAAATTGACATGATTCCTTCCTTAGGCGCTATTTTAAAATTGAAAAATGTAGTGAGGGTACAGCAACTTGACAAATCTTTAGAGGATAATAAATAATACTGCAATGTCGGGCGTATCATTTATTTGAAAATGTTTGCATGGAGCTTATGGCAGGAAATTGGAAAATTTAGTGAGGTAGGTACTTAACTCTCTTATGTTAAGTGTAAGTACAATTTCCAGGTGTTGTGGGAGGCTGAAATAAAAAAATCTACCAATAATGTTTATATAATATTTACATGTTATTTTTAAGCACTGCACAACTGAAAACGGATGTTGTCACTATTGACAGCAAGTGTAATCTACCTCAATTAATCGACTAATGCTCAACGATTCAGGTTCCCTACAATCTTGAAATCCACGCAGTTTACAACGCCATTAGTTTAACTTTATTGATATCCACAAAACAGCAATTTTACTGCAGAGTCTGCTTCCGTTTAGCGAGCGAACCTTAACGGAATTTCCCGGCTGCTATTTTGAACTATCGTGAAAGAGAAATTGAGTTAGTAGAACAAACCCGGACCATATGGCCGGTATCAGGTATCGATCGGTCCAGAACGTTCCTCGCCGAACTGGGAGGCTGCCGGGCCCCGACATTTGCCGAAGTTCGAGCCGACATTTCCCGAAGTGACAACTGACCTATCGAACGAACCGAATGGCGAGCACATACGACCTGAACTCTTGTTTTAAATAACATTTTATTGTAAGGTAAGACATCACTCATCCTCATGGGGGACATATTTTTTTAGCGTTTGAGGCACGAAGCAATAAGGGCGACAATAGCAAGCATGTCAACTGTATCGTTGTCTCTAAGAGCGATACAGTGCAGTAATTCTTGATTTTTTTGTACTGCAAGGCTTTAAGCGGTGCCACAGTATATATTTACTAGTTGGAAAATTTCTATTATACTTTATGTTGTACTGACTAATAAAATAGGTTCTAAGCAATCACACCTCGTAAAAAAAATTATAATTCCACAAAATTTTCAGCAATAGAGTAATCTGTTCCCTTCACTGGTTCACAATATAATGTATCTCGCGCGAGAACGTTCTGCAAATACCTACAGTCAGTTTAAACTTCTGAAAATGTTTATTTCAAACAAACTGCGACCTCATTAAGTACCGAGTTTATAGTTTATTAATGAACTTTACTAATAACGTATTTCTTTAAGGATAATAATTTCTAACATCCCCAAATATTAATCTGTGAACAGGGAAACACAACCAACTACTTATATTACTCTGTCTGGAACATTAATGAAAAATCTGACATTTTTATTTCCTGGAAGATTAAATACGTAGCAAATTAAACTTGTGACACAGTAATTCTTTTAAACTAATTTATTCGGCAAGCAAGGATGTCATTATGGGTAGGTTTCATTTAGCTTCTCTTCTAAACATCTAGGATTACGTAAAATATATATTTAAACAATTTATTTCAATTTAGCAACCCTATCACCGTAAAATAGACCCATCAAAATTGTAAATACATTTACTTATTTGTATATACATATGCATGCATGGTCACAACGAATTATTTCGTTAAAATTGAACCTGAAGAAACCTGTTTTGTAATAATTGCAGGACTTTCTGATGATTTGTGTCCAAATCGGAATTGTACTTCACGGTAGCCCTGAAAATACCAAATTTTATTAAACTCTTTTAACGGAAAATTTCGCAGATTACTCGTTTGACAATGACGTAATTTCAGTCTCTTAGTTACGAGACCAATAGGTTCTTCATAAATACAGGGGGACTATATTTCTATTATGTATGTCACTGAACTCTCTGTATGGCCTATTATGAGTTTGTATCATTAGTTCGAATTATTTTCGGTTATATCACGCCATACATTCTTCAGGGTCTTCTTTAACGGAATATTCTGCAGTGATAACGGAGATATTCCGAGTATTGAATAAGTTAATTGTGCGAATATGTAGTAGATAATTATTCATAAATGACAGAAGCGTGTTAAAGACATTGAATAAGAATGTGGAAAATTCTGACGAAAGTTATTGTTGTATCGATTATTTTTTTATAGAGGACCCGAGCGGTGTTTTGAGGCCGTCGGGCGCTAGCCCAGAAGATGTCGCCCAAGGGGTGCCTTAGTTTAGGGACGAAATATTTATCCCTAAATTAAGTTTTTAGGAAAGGAAAATAGTTACCATCAAAGGCCAATTGAAGACTTGAATGGAGTGAGAGGGATTGTTTCTGTCGCCAGATCGCAAACGCCTGAAGACCATCATGGGGCTCCAACATCTCCTCACCATCGTCACCATTCTGGCAACGGCCACCGCATACATACCTCATGACAAGGTGAGTCACCATATTACCTCATAATTGAAACAACTATACCTCGTACTCAAACATTTGAAGGGTATGAGAAAAAAAAGTGGCAACCCACATTTGTGGAATGTTTAATTATTATGCTGGTACACAAAGCCAATCTCACACAGAACATCCTGATACAAATGAGGGGCTTAGATTTAAAGTGATGTACGTCATTCATAATAGTTTCATCTTAAACAATTTTTTTTTGTAATTACAAAGAAAATGTTATTTCCTGCAGTACGCAAATGGAATACAGAAATTCATCTAAGAATGAAATATTTGTTACAGATTATTCTTTTGGAAAATTTGAGTAGTAAGAATAAAAACGACACTACTAAAAATCGTGACTTAGACCACTATGACTCTCAGCTCCTCATGTCAGCACTGTGTAATAATGATTCTATAGCAAGTCGCACATTAATTGTATATTACACCTATCAAATTGTCGAACATATTTTTTGTGTTACTGTGTATTTTCTTAATTTCATTAGATGTGTAATAGTGCAAAGAAAACATAGATTTTTTTAAACAATTATTAGATCAGTTTAATATTTACTATCGCATTTTATCTTACCCTTGCGTGTACATAACTCATTTGTGATGAATTGTGGGTTACAATGTCATTCCCCATAGGCTTGTGATTTAATGTAAGTTATTGTAAAACTTTGGTGTTGTCAGTACTAACTGAAGTAGATTCCCGATTAATTGAACTGATGTGAAACCATGGATAGTACTGACAATATAAAGACTATACCACAAACTTAAATTTAATATACACTTGACTTACCTAATGACCTCAAAACGGGATAAATTAGCACACGGTCATATTATGTTTTCGTAGAAACTGTATGTTACGTTAGAAAAAGCAGACATTAGTTCTTGCGCTGTACAGTTTATATATCAAATATTCTCAAAGAAGCTTCTTCAGTTACTCGGACAATAATCCGGAAAATCAGAGCTCAGATAATCGGAGTTATAGTACACGATTCTAAAATCTTTCCAGGACAGGTCGCGCTTGCTATAAAATATGTTGAGGAAACTGGAAAAATAATTAGATTCTAACATCTGCACCAAAATCTGCTCAGGGTTTAAACTAAAAACTATGTCATTCCCTGCAAATATACATTTGTCATATCTGATTTTTATTTCCGTGTTAAATGCATGTTAGAGTAGCAATTTCAATGTTTTTCCGTTTCTTCAAAAATGTAAATAAGTCTTATAATCACACTGGTTAAATACATTCGTTTTTTAAAAAAAATATCTAAAATACTTCAGGATATTTTTGTGACTTGACTGAGAAATTTATAATTTTTAAAATTAAAAATTACTTGTTATATTTATGGTTTCACAAAATTTGTCTCTGCAACTAATCCACTAATACATATCAGTTTATCTTAAACGAATGTCCAGTGAAGGGGGGATATGCTAAGGGTACTTATCAGTTTTCACTAAGCTTGATTTAACGCTGGATGTAATGATATTACACCTAAAACATTATCAAACAGTTCACATAGCTTAATAATTGGATATTAAAATATTTTGTTGCTTGCCTGTCTCTATAATTTCGCACGCCATCTTATTAGCTAGTAATTTATGAACCTTATAAGACACAGTTAGTCGCTACGATTAGAACCTTCTAACAGTGGTCTCTTGATCCTCCGTTTGCAGTGTTGCCAACAATTCGATATTGTCCTAGCTTTCACGGTAATTTTACTGTTTTAAAGACGCATGGCTTCGACCTCAGATGGTACCCAATACGTAAGTTTCGGTTCTGTTATAGCACAATTGAAATTAAAGTTTGTTGCCAGCGAATAGAAACAGTACCTCATTATTATTAAAAGGAAATTAGTCTCAAATTAAAAAAAAAAAACATTTTTTCTTTCATAGTAGCTATGATGTACAGCTTATATGAATTTTTGTGAAATGTTTTTTCGGGTTTGATATGCTTCTGGCTAAATATATTTTTACTAAGACCTTGGGAGTTCTGGTCGTAGTAATCAAAGTCTTAGACACAAAACAACTAAACTTAAATGAAAAGGACACTATTCGAAGTAATGCTGAAAAAAGGTATACTTATCCTCTACAACGATGCCGTACGGTTAATGAAGGTCTAATATGGTCCAAATACAATGTTTGTACTATGCATTTTTTCTCCAACAAAAATCTGGCAACTCTGCGGCCTGTGACCTGACACAATCATCAGACCTCTTATCTCTGAAAACTGGAATGAGTCACAAACACGAAAAGCGATGCACGCAGCTGTTGTTCACGTTCACAAGATCGATAATCGAGTCGTGTCGCAACGCACGAAACTATACTTCTGCACTGTGGTGGACCTAGAACACGTCGAGCTTTCTGTGGTATTGTGTTCAAGGTCACCAACACTGCACCACCAATCAGCTCGAGTTCTGCCCTTATTTTATCTCAAGAGCGACGTTTACCGTCATCTTGGATTTTCGAAATATGTGTTACTAATTATGTTTTTTGGTTTAGTTCTATACATCTAGCCATGGTACTGTGTGCAATTTGACACGCTGGATATTTTAAAATATGTATGACATTTATGGAAAAGTGTAATTTTTTTTAGGTGTAGGAATGCAGAATTTGAATAAAAAATAGTTCGTTTATAATCACACGAGGCAATTTAGTGTAATTTACAGTCCACGCTACACTCTAAAAAAATAGTTCGTAAATTTACCAGACGTGCGTATAGGAGCGATAAGAAAGTAGGTATGGTAGAATAATTTCCCAGACATCCATGGTAGCATTCCTAAACTTTTTTTTTATATAACAGTCAAATGTATACTAAAGTTACCAGACTTGTATTGTAACAACTGTAAAAGTTTGCATATTTACAAGACGGATGTATAGTAATTTTCTCATACTGCGTCTGGGATATTAACTTCCTAAACATGTTAGGAAGTTTTTTTTTTACAGTGAGGCTATCTTTGAATTCCGTTTATTTTAGATACAACCATCTAGGACTTTCTACCGGAACCAGAGTCATTACGGAGTTTTTATTTCACATATGGCAGCCTTGAAAACCAAGTTACACAGTCAACATGAGTTAGGACTTGGTGTTCATGTATCACGTATGTTTGTGTTTTACTCTTACACTACCCCGTGAGAAATAAATATTCATTAAATGTCTTGAACTACAACAGCCCGAGAGAAATGTTTTGCTGTTTATGTTAAAATATGTACAGCCTCTGTTCCGTAGAAATAACAATCTTCTCTGAAAGATTTTCAATTAGTTCAGAAGGAGTAGATAGTTACTTTCTTAATTCTTCGGAATAAATAGTTAAAAGTCCAGTTTACAGTGATACAGAAACAATACATGTATAACCGAAGACCAAATTTCACTCTATAGAAAATATTTTTACTTCAACAATTAATATTGTTGTAGAAACAATATAAACATTTCCAACAGTCAAACTGTATTATAGTTTCTATATTAATAGAAATAATGTTCCTACAACAATGTGTTACGTAGAAAAATTCATATTGTTGAAGGAGCGAACAATACACGTATTATAGTGCGAAAAACCATACTGGATTGTGGTCTGTACTATTGTATCTACAACAATATATATATATTTTTTTTTTTGCGCCGGGTGTTATAAGTTTAACGTGTGTATCTGTGTTTCTGTGTGTCTTTGGCATCGTAACTCCTAAACGAATTAACCGATTTTGATTTAGTTTTTTAGTTTGTAAGGTGACTTGATCGTGATTATTCTTGGCTATGATTCAAGGATATCCGTTCAGGCGTTTGAAGATCATCAGATCTTTTCTAGTTGTTGAAGGGCTGTGAGCAACTTCTACTAGTCTGATCGATTCGGAATATAGTGTCATGTGACTTAACGTGGTAAACTTGACCTGATCCTGCAGCATCATCTAGAATCTGCAGGAAACCCAAACTCCTCACCAACTTACTGTCGGCGCTTTATACAATTTTAAATTCAAGTTTCACTTGTTTATCAGTGGAGATGCTTGAAGTTGTCCATTTTTTATAAATATATATTAATTACTTACTTGAGTGGTTGTAATGACTGTCTCCCTGTACTTGTGATGTAATGTGTGATGGTGTTGTGGCAGGAGCACTTCCTCACAGATGCTCTGCTCAGAGAGATGGTGGACCGTATGGGCAAGGATCTAGTCGACTCTGACAACTATGTTGACTTTCCGGAGACCAGCAGGTAACTATGTCCTCACATTCCCTTCATAAACTCTTCCCATGTATAACTGGACACTTGAATTTAATATTGTACTCAGTCCGAGATGTGCTCTCTGCATCCAACTATACATATAAACGTGTGTATATATATATATATATATATATATATATATATATATATATATATATATATGACGTTTCTGAAATAATTCTTTTAAATGAAAGTTCAGTTCAATGTGTTGCATGGTAATTAGTTTTGTAAACAGTCATTGAATAACGCCATTGACTACATATATCCTAATTGCTATCCTCTTAGCATTGGTGAAAGTGCCATGTATTCAGAAAGTAACAGTAATTGTTCGAAATGACATCACCTTTCTTCCACACACAAATGCACACGTCGGATCATACGCTGTCCCATCCTTTCAAGCACTCCCACACGATGTCGTACTGTTTCACATGCGTCCATGGTTACAACTGCAAAACTATACTAGTCAAATGTCACCGAATAGATTTTTCACAAATGGTTTCCATGGTAACATAATGCCTCGGAGGATACAAATGAGTTTATCACACTATCACCAATGCTAAGAGGATTTAAAATAGGGCACCTGCAATCAATAACATCATTCAATGGTTGTTTACAAAACTAAGTACTTTGCGACACATTCAACTAAACATCGATTAATAATTGAAAAACTAATGGTATTCTGACATATGCTTATATGGAATTTTTTTCTTGTTGTGGTGTAAGGAACCTACCACTGAAGTTTGTAGAAGTATTTCAGAAATATTCTGCTTGTGTATATATAAGCAGGATATATATATATATATATATATATATATATATATATATATATATATATACACATATGTGTGTGTGTAGTTCGAGATAAAATGAGCACTGAAGACTTAACCCCTGCGAAAAATCATTACACATTTCTGCATATAATTTCACATTAAATGTAGTTACCTTATTCGTTGTCCGGTTAACAACGAATTGCCGTATGTAGTTCCGTATATTTTCCTACTTAAATGCAACAATACTGAAATATAATCAACTGAATTCGACATATACGAGTTTTATATAATTAATGAAATTTTTGTCAAACTATGTAGGTACGTACTGAGTGCACAATCTATATGGCACACGCAAACATGAAGTAACGTGCCCAGTGAGGCTATATACATCTTTTCGCTAGCCATTAGCCGTTACGCGCGGAAAGTTACGAATTGGCTGAACATATAAATTAAGCTGGTCTTTCTTTAGGCAAACATTGCCGAAAATGAAATTATACAATTTTACGGTTAACATTTATTGTAATGCGCATTTTAGAGTTTCTTGTAATTGATATTTCCTTCGATCAACACTATAAAACTTATGCGAGAACAAATATTTTCATAAAAAATGGTCAAGTTTATAAAAAGAAATATTTAGGTGTTTAATTTTGCGACTTAAATTGAATTCTGTGGTGTGACAATGTGTTGACATTTGTGTAGTCTTTTTTCCGGTTTTATTGTAATTCATCACATCGTCTTTCCTCTACTAAAATACTACACGAGGTGAGGGTGGTTGCCGAATAAATCACTCTGAATCATAATTACTGAATATTCATAGATTTTCCAGTTGTTTTCACAGATTCCGGACGGAACAGTTTCAACAACTAAATCAGTAAAAATTTACTGGGAAATGAATGAATATCCAGTAATTCACATTTGGAATGTTGGCGCTGTACCTCGGTATGAGTGAAAAATTACTAATCTGTCAGTTGTTTTCACACGGAATCAGTTAGTTGAAACGGCTCCATCCGGTTTCTGTATAAACCACTGGTATACTAATATGCACTATTCATAGGGACCTGAAAAATTCCCCCCCCCTTTTTTTTTTGGGCGCAATCTAGAACTCAAAAAATGTAAGTTATTTTTTCGTTCGCAACTGACTCTTGACTTATCTGACACCACCTGGAAAGCGCCGAACTAATATTAAGTAAGCAGATAAATACAGGCCAATATTATGATATCACTGTGACAGCGAGCTGCCAATGATCAGCTGTTATATACTTCAGCACAGAAATTCTTGGAGTCAGGACTGTGTCCCGCGAATTTTTCTGGTCTCTAACAAGCCATGATTTAGAGTGAAGAGAGATATACAAAGGAACATAGGGAGACAGAGAATAGTTGGGTGTGGAGGAAACAGCCAGAGGTCGTTGGAAGGACGAATCGTCGCAGCGCTCTGACGCGAGTGGGATGCGGGATCGATTCGTTGCCCCTGGCAACTGATACCCTCTGACGTCAAGGGACGCCCTGCAAATTGAATCTCAGGCGCCCGGCGTCTGTGTGTGACCTTCATCCTGTCGCCTCTCTGCGCGGTGAATAACAAGGACATCCTGCTTAATTATAAAACAGGGACCTCATGAGTATAGACTTGCAAATTTCGCTTTATTTTCCGACTAGAGACTCTAATGCCGGAATCATAATGCCGAGGCGGACACGAAGAACAGAAGACAGTCAGCCAACCAGCAACGAGGCGGACGCACTGACGTCACAGAAGCCTTGACTCTGATTGGGTGACTACCTTTGGTTATTCGCATCGCTCACTTCGCGTCTCTTCCGTCGCATCATTGTGATTTCAGCACAACTCAACGTTTTCCATTGCCTTAGAATGTCGTGGATTTTAGCGGGGAATATGATGAGCTAATAGTTATAAGTTGCAAGATAAAGTAACCTATCGCATGCGAAACAGTTTAATACGCCAAAAAATAAAAAAAAGACGTGAGAAATGCAATTACAAACAAAAACATGGTTTAGCAAACATAATGTACCTGCTCGTATTTTACAACTTTATCCCACTTAATATTGAATTACGGATGGCTCAAGCACCATTTATATCGCATCGTAACCCATATGAGTGTGAAGACGGCTTTCACGACATACACCATGTGTAGTTTCAATGTAAAGAATCAAAGGGGAGAAACAAATTTACTGACAAATTACAACAGTTAGGCCGTGTGGCTCCTAATCATACAGCAGGTCTATTATTTCATCCCGATTGTCAACATGAGTACAAGTCAATTTACAACTTTCTGTTAGAGAAATATCATCTAACATATAACATTTCTTGTTATAACAATGCATCACCTCAAGTGACTTCACGAAACGGAACAAGATTTGTTAACTGACTAGACTGCGATTTACGATCAACGATGCAGGTCCCAGTTATGTGCGTGGGCTAATTCGATTAGTTGTATTTCTGGCCGAACAGGATTGCATAAGTTTTTGCAGTAAGTGAGATGATATGTGCTCGAATATGTACAGAGCAGTGGGGTCTAGTCTGTCGCCAAATAATGTCGCTAATGTTTAAGGCATTAAAAATTCTCGTTTTCTTTTAGGATCAAGCTAGAGTTCCAGCAACTATAGGTCTGTATCACGTTCATAATTGGCCGTTAACTTACTCGACACTTCCTGGAAGTAGCTGAGCCAGTAATGTAACTATAGCTGAATACAGGCTCATTTCACAGTGTCAGCGAGCAGCTAATAAACAACTGTTGTCTGCACGATTTCACATATATTCTTGCAGGCTAGCCTACAGGTCAGTGAACCAAATTTTTCCGGCCTCTATCTAAAGTTGCATGCCACTACTCATGAGAGACGACCAAAGCTCAAACAACACTGACTGAAGTGTCTTCCGCATTGACGGCGTAGTTGAGTGCCGCGCCTATTATTGTATACGCTAAACTATAACCATTACGATTACATACAAGGAAAAAGAAGACTAAACACGTCAATCTATGGATTTGGAAAAAAAAAAATCCACTACGTATTCTCGTCATACTTTTTACTTCTGTTTGAAAACATTTTCTTAAAAATTAACCACGTGAAATAAATTTAATTAACATTGATTAACTTTTCAAGCTACTTGGCTGCACGCTTATTAGGCAGGGCCCTTAAGGATGTTAAAGTCTGAAACATATTTTTTCTGAGTTTTTAGGATTTTTTAAATTGCTTTTAAGATTTTAAATAAAAGAAAACGTGATGAAATTACGAAACCAACGGGAAAGTAATTTTTGTACACATTTTAATTATACTTATGAGCATTTTCAATGTAAAATAATCTGCAATGCATATTTCAATAAATTATAATGGTATGCACTGAATCAGGTCTTTCTTGATGTCGTAGCAACTCCACGGATAAGTAATTCATCTTCATTCAGTGTTTAATGTTTTCCTACTTTTAGTTTTTAATTTTATAATATAATTTAACATAAAATAACGCACGAACTCTGCAATTAATTCCTATTAAACTTATTTATCATGTACTGATCTTCAGCATTAATTGTAATATGTAGATTAACACTGTGATACAACGCAATTTTGAAATTTATATTATAAACAAAATTTATCATCACGTTTACTTAATTAACTGAAAATATGGCACTTTTGTCCAACACTTTTCTGATACTAGTTGTTGTTAAATATCACAAATTTATTTATTGTACAGAATATATTAAAAGTAGTTCTTGATCTTGAAATCATGTTACGATGTATTTTTGTTAATTTATTCCTGATTCAATTGAGGAAGACTATTAGAAAATATGGCTCTATGAACTTATTTATTTCTTATCTTACTTCACGCTCATATTTAGATTAATAAATAAAAAATTACGAAAAACCTAACATTGTGCAGAGTGTAATTAAGTTTTGTGTTTTAATTACGGTCAAGTATATCAAAATAAAGTACAAAATTATGTACGAAATCTTAAAATGTATGTTTTTTTAAGGTACTTGGCCAGCAGTTCCTCTCGTCATTTAGGGAAAAAAAACATGATGTTCACTTAATAGCATTAGTGGTACGTTATTTGACATTTTTAAATGTTGAAGAACTGTAATGTTTTTTAGTAATTGCTATATCCAAATTGGTTCAATGTTTGTTTCAGAATGGCAAAGAATGGACTGTGGGCTTAGTGTTTGGTGATCGAGAATCATAGCTGAAGCCACGATTTTGTGGCAAAAAGAATTTTGTACCAACTGGTTTCGTCGCGAGCTTTGCTTCATTCTCAGTGATGGGATGTTTTATCTCTCACTTGTCTTGGGGTTCAAATAACAAATCACAGACGTATGGTGTCACAATAGCCATATTCTGATTGGTGCAGTCAAATAAGAGACATGTCTGAACCACGGTCGTAGAAGAACAGGTCTGGACACTCGTCTGGAAACTTGACCCCCTTGTTGTATGGCTATAGTTCACCAAGTTACCGAGAATATTGTGTTATATCGGCGCTGCAGTTAGGGCGGTCGGACTCAAACTCCGCCCACTTCCTTCCCACTAAAATAAACAATTTATTAAAACGTATTTTTTTTATCAATTTATGAAATATTTCCTTCGCTCACAAATTTAAGAAAAGGCTCCAGCAATATTTATTTACTTTATAAATTTCACAATGGAGAAAAGTGGGCGGAGTTTGAGTCCAACCGCCCGGATTACAGCGCCAAAAAGTTTAACATTCTCGGTAACTTGACGAACTACAGCCAAACAACAAGGGGGTCAAGCAAAATACATTGTTAGATAGGCGAGTGTCCAGACCTGTTCTTCTACGACCGTGGTCTGACAAAGACACGCTACCAATAACCATGAAGCAATGCTGACAGTGTGCAAATAAATCACTTAAACAGTTTGGTGCAGGATTATTTTTCACAAAAATAGAGGTCCGTAATTACAATACTCAGAAAACACGTGGCTTTCGAATGTGTCCTACACACGCGATACACTCGGGTTTTCCATTGGGCACTCTGTTGACCAATCAGAGACATTGCTCCAGTCCAGAAGCCAAGATAATGGTGGCAATGATAGCAGACTCACATTGACGGTCTCTGGTCTCTATTCGTGCTATTATAGTAATTTTTATTATTTTATATCCTTAGGAGGACATTCCAGTGTTTCCGACACACGTACGCAACCTGCATTAACCACATTATTATCAAGGCTTATCTTACTATCACTATAGCAGTAAGAGTATTACACATGTAATGTTATCTTCGAGCTTTATCAGAGACACATTCGTTATTATTCTTGCTGCGTTCGCCGAAGTTAACTTTAAAGCATAGTTGACTATACAATTTTCAAAACAGTTTTTTTTGTATAACGTTGATAATGTCACCGTATGTTATACTTTGTTTTTCAGAACGATTGTGTCGTTGATTAAACGCAAAGCTAATGTTGATACATGTAATACTCTTATTGCTGTAGCGATGGTAAGATTAGCCTTGGATATTATTGGGTTAATGCAGGTTGCATACATGCGCCTGAAACACTGGAACGGCCCTTAAGGGGAGAAATATCGCAAAACCTTTACATAGAAATGTTGGAAATCGTTTGTACTATGTAGCCTAGGATTTTAATAACATAAGTTTTATATAATTTTGGCTAATTATTGACTTTGAAAAATTTAAATTACATAAACCTATATTTAAAAAAATACTAGGATGCACAGCACAGAAAATTTCCAACATTTAAATTTAATGATTTTACCAAATCTGATCCTTTTTCAAATTTAAAAAAGTTAAACTCGTGAAAACAGCATAAATATGAACCCAGACAGAGTCTTTACTCTAAATCTGAATTAGTGAATATTCACTGATTCACGCCGATGTATGGAGCAGTTTCAACAAATTTATTCTGTGAAAAACCACTGTGAAATTGGTGACTATTCACTGATTCCGATAAAGAATGCCAACATTCCACAAATTAATTAGTGCATGTTCACAGATTTTCCAGTAATTTTTCACTGATTCAATAAGTAAAATCTGGATGAACTGTGAATATTCACTGATTCACTTGTGTGATGTTGGAATTCTTAAAGAAAATCAGTGAATATTCACAAATTAAACATTGACTATTTTTACTGATTCAAAATGTTTAAACTGCTCCATCCATCAGCATTAATCAGTGAATATCCACTCATTCAGATTTAGAGAGTTAACGGTCACAGAATCTCACTTTGTACAGTGCTTGTCGTGTGTCAGCAAAATTTTCAGTATGTGCACCAGTAGCCTATTACTAGGGCCAGGTAGTTTTCGCGAAAAGATTTTTGCCCAACTTTGTTTCAGTGCCTTACGTGCACACCTGCAGCTCAACTTCATGATTATTGGCAGAGTGTTTTTGTGCAGAGTTGTTACTCACTTGACTGTGGCAACCAGTACACGGATAACTGCCACACATCACGTCTGTAATTTGCGGGTTTAACCTCAGGATCCTGGGTGTTACGGCATCCAATCACTGACCACAAAGTAGAGATGCAGGTGCGCACGTAAGACACTGAAACAAAGTGCTGCAAAAATCTTTTCGCGAAAACTACCGAGCCCTACCTATTAGAATTAGAATTGATTGGTTTGTGGAAACAAGCCATTGCTCATGTTTTGTACCGAAAGACAAAGTAACAAAGCACAAAAAAAAACCGCATTAAACAAAAGAAAAACAGTCCCAGAGTAAAAATACTTGCTTGGTCAACAAAACATGAGCAACGGCGTATGTCCACATACCAATAAATTCTAATTGTAAGCTCCCATTGCAACAAATAATTAAAAATCTCACCAACATTAGAGGTGCGTTAATTTCACGGATTCATATGGCAGGAGCCTAGACGTCCCAGAGTATATCACAAAGCATATAATCGGATTGCACGTGCCAGCCTCAAGAAGAGTTAATTTTAAGCCTGATACACATGGTCCTTAATTCTCTACTGAATTCCTTATTTAATTATGTTCTTCGATTGAGAATTGAAGGGCATGATGGAAAGGCAATGGTACCCACAATGTTTCACAACTGAATTATACTCATGTAAAAATAGGGTACATTTATCGTTTATAAATTATGGTTTTAGTTAATATTGTGCACAGCCAATGAAAAATGAGAAACTACATAATAATAAAAAAATAATATACATGAGTTTTATTTAATTGGTGTATTAAGCTAAAAAAGTGTCCTGCAATAGTTACATTACTACTCTGTGCTCCCATTTGTGGTCATTTGGCTTATTCTCTTATATCAGAATATAATATGTGCAGTATGAGACTAACATTTTGTTCCTGCTTAAAACTAGAAATGTTTTAATAAATATGAGTTACCATTGTCATTCTCCACGACCGTCAATTATTAACAAAATTCCGTAGCAAAATTTTTTTGTTCTGTTCACACTACCTCTGTTTACTAATACGTTCCGGTATATCTAGAAAAACATATTTCTGATGTTGGTCTTTATCTTCGTTTAAGCATAACTGTAGAATTACCGAAAAGTATTTCTCATATACTACACGCGTGCGGTTGCCAAATAAGTGAAACTATCCTGTATTATTTAGGTTTTTAAAAATCCGACAGTTGTTTGTTTGGTAGGAAACAAAAACTGTGTTTCATTCAAAGAATATTGGCAACCCTACTTGAGTGGTAGTTGAAATTGGCCATTGCGCATGCGCGTGAATATTACGATGAAAAATAGGATGGCTCTGTTTGTAAAAATAGATACGGAATTCCGTCTGGAACAAGGTAGTTGCGGTACACACTGTTAGAATGCTACTTGTACTGAATTAGGAAAATATGTTGGGACGGTCCAGATAGAACATGTTTCGTCGGGAGTGTAAAACCAAACAAACGCTTGAAGTAACTATGACCAATATGGCTGACTTGTTTACGTGCGTCCGATAGCAATGTTCAGCCCAAGTTCAGGCAATAGGAAAACATTTTGATATTTGTGTTGCTTGCTGTATAAAAATATCTTCAACGGCCATAAATACGAAAATTTAAAAAAAAAAAAAAAGGTGGAAATATTAATTAGGAGGTGTGTAAACAGGGCTAAACTATAGAGTTTTCAACCTAAAACATCGATTAAAGATCATAATACATTCATTTACCTTAAAAATTCCAGCCTGTTGTATACGTTTGAGGTTAAAGCAGTATGGCGACTGACTAATTTCAACTGACTACCTCTCCCCCTCCCCCTATTGGCTTCACACACCTAGCCCTCATTCAGACCTTATGCCACCCCCGTGGAATTAGGTACGGGAATTTGTACATGAATTATGCGTACTGTGTACCGGGCTTTATTTATTTCAGTCATGCCAACCGTTGTCCAACTAGAGAAGTAACAGCGAAGGTTATGCTCTAGGTTTTCAACTTGGCCTAGAATGTAACGCACCTCTAACCACTGTATGTACAAGGGGACTATAGAGGAATGTATGTAAGTGTGTGGTAAACGCAGCTAGAGCCTGTGTGAACGTGTGTGAAGGCTGGGACTGGTGCCTGGACGAACAGTCAAGGACCTGGAGGCAGAACAGCAGTTCCCGCTGGACTACGACCACATCATGGACATGGGGAACCCCAGTCCCAGCATCCGGGACCAGGAGTACTTGCAGCACAGCTCGTTGTGGGGACATCAGTACATGACAGGTGACGTCAGCAACCCTACATTCCTTCTCTCTCCTGCACGCCTTCTCTGGACTTTCCATTGGGGCGTGGTGGGTGAGAGAGTTTGGTCAGCGCTTAACATCGAGGTCTTTAGGGTGACATGAGGTGAGTATGGAGCAGCGCCGGGATGAAAGGGCGGGGGAAACTGGAGATCCCCGAGAAAACCCGCCGACCATTGGCATCGACCAGCACGATTCCCACTTGCGAAAATCCGGGGACCGACCCCGCCGTGAATCGAACCCGGATCGCCTTGGTGGGAGGCGAAAGGTCTGACCACTCGGCCACCGCAACGTGGTTTTGTTCCCATTGTACATATATAGGTCAAGGTATTCGTGGAGATGACGGTTAGAGCCATGGATTTTTCTCGAATAGAATATTTCCCCAGTTTATTTCAGTGCCTTATGTTCACATCTGTATTTCTGCTTCATAGTCAGTGATTGGATGTTTTTACACCCATGCATATAGTTATTCTACCCGCAAATCACAGACGTGTGATGTTGCATTAACTTTCTTGTGGTTGGCGCTTTCAAATGAGAGACATCACTTCACAGAGACACGCTGTCAATAGCCATAAAACAAAGTTGCGGATGTGCCCGTAAAGCAGTGAAAGAAACTTGGGCAAAAATTCTTTTCGCGAATAAGTTCGTAACCCTAGATCGCGGAAATATTTTGTGCCAACATACCCTTGAAAACACTGTAGTTTCATGTGACATGTATGATTGGGTGATATATGTCTGCCACAACGTAGCTGTCTGCAGACCAATAACAGGCATCAAATATTACAATAGCAGGATTCTTATTGGCTCAGTCAAATAGGGTAACAGCTCCAAGTACAAGCTAAAGTCAGTAATCTTTTCATAAGCTGAACGTACGTTGAAACAGCAAACAGCCAAGTTTTCTCGAGATAAACTATCATCTATAGGTATTCGATTTGCGGCATGAGTGATGGCCATCGGTGAAGTGTGGTAGCTTCATAAGACTTTAAAAAATGTGATAGCCACCTTGACAAACGTTTCTGAGGAGCCCGTCTTAGCCAGGCGCAGTCACGGAACATTCGCGTGTGTCCTGGAAGGTATCTTATCCACACGCGTTGCTAAACGCAGTTACCACGTGCAGGAGATGTGAACGCGCTAATAAGACAGTAGCGTGACGTCACGATGGCCGTCGAACAACAGAAAGACTCTGTCAATTGAACGCCTTTGTGGATGAAGGGGGCATGTCACGTTTTTGAACTTCTCAGAAACACCCAATAAAAATTATTTTGGGAAAACAATTTCCGAGGTATGTTTAAACTTCACAGTACTTGTAATATTTTTGTAGCACATGAAAAGCAAACAATCAATATTCATCAAGTTATATAAGCTTTAAATAGATTTTTTCTCAGAAGTTTACAAACGTAACATTCGCCCTTCATCCGCCAATTGCAACACTGCTGCTGGGCGAGTTCATTCCGGCGCCATACTACAAGGCGAGTACATTTTTATACGCCAGAACACGTGGTGTTGACATGACTGCAGAAAACAACCAATAAGAGAATTTGTCTATTACCGAAGTCGTGTTACTGGGGAATACGTTCATCGTCTCTTGAAAGCTTCTGGATGGAGATTCACTTGCACCTGCCAGTCTAAAATTTCTACAGACAACTCAGAGTTGTACATATTCCCGGCTTAGTAACGCTCCCCTTGCAATAACTTCACACTTCACCAATGGCATTTATACAATCATAAATTAAGGAACTGATAACAAGTTAAGTAAATAAGAATGGCATTGTTTTACACAATTCTAACAATAATTCATTTAAGTTATCAGTGAGAATGTTTTTTAAGGAGGGGGTGCGATAATGACTCTGTAAGGCGTTATATACACAGAAAAAAAAAGTCGTAGAAATAACATATCTGTTAGAACATATGCTCAGTAGCAGTAAAATGAATGCCATTCTTACAACAATTAGTTATTAACAAACAACAATAATATCTGTAGAAGAATAAAAGTGCTCTGCTCCATCTGCAGAACCGATTTTTTACTTTCAACAGAACGGATTGTTGTAGAAACAATACAAATGGTATGAGAACCACGCTAAATTGTTATCCCCATTCTCATAGATTGAAATACTTTATTAAATATAGTGTGGCAAAAATGTGCTAAACACATCGTACCACAAACCACGATAAGAATACTGTGTTCCTGAAATATATTTGTTACTAAATTTTATTTGCGCAAATGGAAATGTCGAGCACTAGGAATAATGTTTACAATATCAGAATAATGACACACTTTTTGACATTTATGGTACCGATGATTAATACTTTACAGGAACCCTGAATTCTTACGAAAATATTTTTGCACCAACTTATTTCAGTTCCTTACTAGAACATTTGCAGTGCTGTATCATGGGTGTTTGCATCATGCTTTATGTACATACACGTCACTTATTTGACTGTGCTAATCAGAATAATTTCACTGAATCAACACAAGTTTGTAATTTGCAAATAGAACCCCCGCAATATATAAAAGGTCCAATCACTGACCATGAAGCAGAGCTGCAGATGTGCACGACAGGCATTGATAAAAGTTGTTACAAAAATTTTTTCGCAGTAATTTATGTTCCCTAATAATTAAACGGTACTAAAGTCTAGTAAAAAAATATCACCGAAATTTTGGTTATTTGCTTAAAAAACATGGTACATAATACCAGAAATAATGTTATAGTACCAAAAAGCTGGTACACCGTACCAAATTCTGGTACAATATAGCAGAAATTATGTAATTGTACCATAATTTTACACGGTGCCAAAATTACGATATTTGTTTTAAGAAGCCACGTGTGCTATGTGTCAGGTGGTGCAGGAGAAGGCAGCCAGCGCCTAGGGCCAGACGGTGCCCTGAAGAACCAGAACGAGGTGAAAACAGACGCGGCGCTGCCAGCTTACTGCAACCCGCCCAACCCCTGCCCTATAGGCTACACCGCTGACGACGGCTGTCTCGAGGACTTTGAGAACACCGCCGCTTACAGGTACCTCCGAGCCTCTAGCAGCCATTAAGCAATACTCAAGTCTGCTCAAGTGTCACGACATTATTACATACATCTAAAAGCATTGTAAGGCCACGGCATTTCATTTATTTAAAATAATTGCAATTACTCAAATATCTTTAAACTAATGCTTTGAAAATTTTTGAGATTGTATGCGATACACAATTTTGCCAGAGCGTTTTTAAAAATAATGTACCATTTGCTGGCAAAAAAATAATTTTGCTTGATTTTGGCTTATTTTAGCCACACAATATGATATTTCAGGGGCAATAATCTAAAAACACTTTTGGTGTATTGCAACAGAAAAATTCAGATACAAACGATGATATAGAAGTCTTAATACTGTAAGAATGAATTTTTCATGTATGTAGTAAATTTTTTTAAACAAATATTTTTGAAAACACGGCAAAACTAAAGAACTAGGCCTTAAACGTTGTTATCTGAGGTATGAAAAAAAAGAAGATAAATAATTGAATTAAAAAAAAACAGTGACATAAGATATAGCATTTCAAAGTTTACGTAACAATTTAAGCTAAACATTTCGTATGGATGAAGTAATTGATTTTTAGTGAATAGCTTTTTAGCATCAACTTGTGTCAATGCCTTGCATGCAGATATACAACTCTGCTTCAAGGTTATTGGCAGCGTGTCTTTGTCTAGAGACGTCACTTATTTGGCTGTGTCAATCAAAGTACAGCTACTACAACTCTATGGGTAGAACTCCGAGACACTGAGAGCTCACAACATATGATCACTTATCATGAAGACGAGATACAGATGTGCATGAAAGGCATTGAAACATGCTGGTGTAAAATTATTTCTACTAACAATCAGTAGCTGTATTTACAGACGTAATAAAATGCTTTTCAACGCGAAGTCTAGCCACATTCATTGAATTCTCCGCGTACGAATTGAAGAATTATTTAATTTATTCAACTAAGATTGTCTTACAATAGCTCTTTAGCATTTCACACATGCCTTTCGATTGAAACACCAATATGTTTTATGTATGCAATACGTGGTGATCAGAAACAGTGAACGTATATGAAAGATTTAAAAATAGTATTCACACTAATTATGTCAAACATGTATCACATGTTAAGAGTTTATATATTGAAAATAAATGAACTTTACTACATAGCTTGATTTATATATTTTTAAAGATTTTATAAAGATAGAAAAAATAAGCGAAAAAAAAAATAATAAGTACCTCCATCATAGCTTGTAATGTTGCCAGGTTGGCATGAGATCAAACTAAATTTTTTTTAAAAAATGAATCTATGCAACTAACTCTAGATTGTAAGGTAAACGTTGATATTAAAATAGCAATATGTGAACATATGTCAGCAGGTGAAACAAAAACACGGTTTCTTCAGAATTGCTATTTGTCACTACAGTGACTTCTAAGTGCACCAGGTTAATTACTTTATTTTACAATACCATGCATTTAAATTTAGTGAAAAAGTGTATGGAGTTGCATTCTACAAATTATCAGGTTTCAATATCAAGTTGCCTTTTGTGTACTGTCGCCATGAAATTTCTCTGAAATCTCGGACACATTTTTATCACTTCAAAAGTATTAAATATGCTCAGATACAAATAATTCAAGTTATTAAATTTTGAGTAAATACATTTCAACTCGTAGATGTGATATCTAACGGCGGCATTTTACGTCATAACTTTCTGGATTTAAATATATAAAAACATTATGTAACGGATTTTAAAGCGTGTCTAGCTGTATCGCGTGACATGTAGTTTCAGTGTGAATTTTTTTCCCGTATGGCCATTGTATTTAGTGGCTTATAAGTAGAGCCACGATTTTATGGCGAAAAAATTTTTGCATCATTTTGTTTCGATGCGTCATGTGCACACCTGCAGCTCTGCTACATCGTCTGTGGTTGGATGATTTTACTCTCACTTGCCTTGGCAAATTACAGAAGTACAGACTCACAATAATCTCATTCTGATTGGTGCAGTAAAACGAGGAACGTGTCTGAACATAGACACGCTGCCAATAACCTTGAAACAGAACTACCGATGTGCACGAGAGTCACTGAAACAAAGTGGGGCAAAAACATTTTCGCGACAAAATCGTGGCCCTACTTATAAGTTTGAAAAACGTGCAAATTCTGACTTTGAAGTGCCATCATGAGAAAACTGGCTGATCCAAACTTTTCTTTTGTGAGAGGAAATTGTACTCCCAAATTACATCTACAACAGTAATCCTACTTCATGCAAATATAAAATTACGATTTTTCACCACTTGAACACTCTTCAAATGTGCCTTGAGGAACTAAATGAAGTTATTATATTGCTACAGTAAGAATGGCATGACTGGTTTTATTTTCGGATGTGACTCCTGGGCGAAAAAATTCATGTTAGTTAGATGACATCGAAAAATAGAAATTAGTGTCTTCAGTCATCGTAGAAAAAGATTACGTACAACAGGAACATTACTCTTTCGGGGTCCTTATATGAATTGACAATACACAAAATAACGAAAGTTGAATCAATTTGATGAGCTCATTAATATTGGTAGCTGGAGGCGGAAGCAGAAACCCTCATTGGCTACACTTAAGACTGTAACATAGCATTTTGTCCAATGTTACAGATGCGTATAAATTTCAATTTATTTGTCAATTAACATAGGTATTTACTATTCTATGACCATAGTTACCACGTGCCAGGAAGAACGTAAGTTTTAATTGTCTATGTATTGAATGTATAAGGTATTGTGGTTTTGAGACTTTAATGACTTCTACAGCTTTTATATCTATGC